>JASAMX010013709.1:0-12564 GCA_030248175.1 Microlaimidae sp. YZB2_3 | reverse complement strand
GCAAAATACACATAATCGTGTTTTTTTTCTGGAGTGCATTTTACTCAGATCGTTTTTCGATTTCAAAGAAAAAATAGGTGAAAAAAACGCTAATTTTAGGTCAAAAAGGCCTTTTTATTGCGTTTTTGAGCTTTTTACTGTTTAAAACATTAATTTTGACCTCAAAACTTAAGTTTGGAGGCAGTTAGAAGTCATTTTAAAACCATTTTTTTCTTCATTTTTCCAAAATTGTGGGGGGGGGTTAACCTTTTCTCCCCCCCGCCCACTTCTGCGTGGGGGGGTTAAACCCCCTTCCTAGAATTTTGGGGGGTTAACCCCCCCCAACCCCCCCCCGTGCCCATGTATAGGGACCAGCATAGGTGTTTTTGGTCGGGTCCGCTATGGGGGGGAAGGCACCCCCGGGTGGAAGGCCAAAACTTTTTAGGGGGGGCGGTCCAGGGGGGTCCGGACCCTCCTGGCTTTTAAGGGGCGTCGACCGCGGGTGCGAAATTTCAAATTTAGGGGGGGGGTCAGGGGGGGTCAAATTTTTTAGCAAAATTTTTTTAACTCAATAATTTAAGTGTTTTTAGGTCTAATATTGAATTTTATGTATTAAAACAGCCTACTTAGGCCTAAAAAGTGTATTTAAACACTGTTTTTAACTAAAAACCCGTGTTTTTGAAAGTAAATAAAAAATATACTTCCAAAGTGTTCGGGAGGGGGGGAGGGGGGGGGGGGGGTCAGCCTCGCTAGGGGGGGGGGTCAGGCCGGACCGCTCTCGAGCTTTGCGGGGCGGAAGGGGGGCCCCTGAATTTTTTTCTAGGGGGGGGGGGTCCAAAATTTTGGCTCTAGGGGGGGGGGGGGTGCACCCCTCTGTCCCCCCCCCAAAAAAACACCTATGGGGACCAGGACTTTTTGACCGCATCAACCGTAGTGATGACGTCATAGAAAAACAATTTTTTTCTAACCTTTTCAAACAATAGCCAAAAGTCTGAAATATGCTTTGATATATGTTCCATACACATTCTACCTTGCGTTATGGAGACCTTTCAAAGTTCAAGTTTTTTCGCCAGTCTGCATCCAGGGCGTAGCCAGGGGGGGTTATGGGGGTTGTTTTGTTGTAACCCCCCCTTTTGGGCTGGTGGAGGTAAAAATTTGGGGGTCCTAAGAGAACAATTTTAAAAAATTTTCTCGCTCAGCGCTCGACGTTTATATCCCTTTTACAACTTTTAAGTGATGTTTCTAATGAATTTCAAAGACAATTTTTGAAAATTTTTTCGCGCTGTCGCATGATTTTAAATGTTATACCTTTTTAAACCTAAAATTTTTTAAGTTTGACTTTAAGAAACAATGCAAATAACAGCAAAAAAAATCAGGGGGCCCCCCTCCCCCCAAATTTTCAAATTTTTTACCCCTGACCCCCCTCTAGATTTTGAAATCTGACCCCCCACCCCTCTCGAGAAAATTTTAAGTACTTTTTTATACTAAATTTTATTGCAAAAACGTGAATTTTTAACACAAATTCATGTTTTACACCCTTTTTTTACCTATATTTTGATTTATTGCTTATTATTATTTATTTATTGCTTATTATTTATTGATTTATAATTTGTATATAATTTATTATATATAAATTATTAAATATTATTTTTATTATTATTTATTAATTTATATAATAAATTTATAATTTATATTTATTTGCTTATTATTTATTTATTGATTTATACCTATATATTGCTTTTTATTCAATAAAATGTAGTATTATCTTATAAAACAACTATTATTAAATATCTAATAGTTTAAAAGTATTTTGTTGCGAAAATAAATCAATCTATGTGTCTTGGGTAACCACATTTTGAAATTGAGGAGGGGGTCCTAGGGAGTTGAATGTCAATCTCCTTCTAGCTTTCTAGGGGGGTCTGACCCGGGGTGGAAGATTTTAAAACCTAGAGGGGGGTCAGGTGGGGTCCAATTTTCGCAACAAAATACTTTTAAACTATTAGATATTTAATAATAGTTGTTTTATAAGATAATACTACATTTTATTGAATAAAAAGCAATATATAGGTATAAATCAATAAATAAATAATAAGCAAATAAATATAAATTATAAATTTATTATATAAATTAATAAATAATAATAAAAATAATATTTAATAATTTATATATAATAAATTATATACAAATTATAAATCAATAAATAATAAGCAATAAATAAATAATAATAAGCAATAAATCAATATATAGGTATAAAAAGGGTGTAAAACATGAATTTGTGTTAAAAATTCACGTTTTTGCAATAAAATTTAGTATCAAAAAGTACTTAAAATTTTCTCGAGAGGGGTGGGGGGTCGGATTTCAAAAAAATCTAGAGGGGGGGCTAGGGTAAAAAATTTGTAAATTCGGGGGGAGGGGGCCCCCTGATTTTTTTTTGCTGTTATTTGCAATTGTTCTTAAAGTCAAACTTAAAAAATTTTAGGTTTAAAAAGGTATAACATTTAAAATCATGCGACAGCGCGAAAAAATTTTCAAAAATTGTCTTTGAGATCATTAGAAACATCACTTGAAAGTTGAAAAAGGATATAGCTTATTTTAGGCCGAGCGAGAAAATTTTTTAAATTGTTCTCTTAGGGCCCCCAAATCTTTACCTCCACCAGCCCAAAAGGGGGGGGGGGGTTACAACAAAACTCGATAACCCCCCCTGGCTACGCCCTGGATGCAGACTGGCGAAAAAACTTGAACTTTGAAAGGTCTCCATAACGCAAGGTAGAATGTGTATGGAACATATATCAAAGCATATTTCAGACTTTTGGCTATTGTTTGAAAAGGTTAGAAAAAAATTGTTTTTCTATGACGTCATCACTACGGTTGATGCGGTCAAAAAATCCTGGTCCCCATAGGTGTTTTTTTGGGGGGACAGAGGGGCGACCCCCCCCCCCCCTAGAGCCAAAATTTTGGACCCCCCCCCCCTAGAAAAAATTCAGGGGGCCCCCGCCCCCCCCCCCACAGCTCGAGAGCGGTCCGGCCGGACCCCCCCCTAGCGACGCTGACCCCCCTCCCCCCTTCCGACCAACTTGGAAGTATTTTTTAATTTACTGTCAAAAACACGGGTTTTTAGTTAAAAACAGTGTTTAAATACACTTTTTAGGCCTAAATAGGCTGTTTTAATACATAAAATTTAATATTAGACCTAAAAAAACTTAAATTATTGAGTTAAAAAAAATTTTGACAAAATTAGACCCCCCCCTGACCCCCCCCCCCTAAATTTGAAATCGCGCACCCCGCGTCGACCCCCCCCCCCCTTAAAAAGACAGGAGGGCCCGGACCCCCTGGACCTTCCCCTAAAAAATTTTGGCCTTTCACCCGGGGTGGGCCGACCCTACCAAAAACACCAGCTGGCACATGGGCACGGGGGGGGGGGCTGGGGGGGGGAAACCCCCAAAAACACCTAAGAAAGGGGGTTTTACCCCCCCCCACGCAGAAGTGGGCGGGGGGGAGAAAAGGTTAACCCCCCCCCCACAATTTTGGAAAAATGAAGAAAAAATGGTATTAAAATGACTTCTAACTGCCTCCAAACTTAAGTTTTGAGGTCAAAATTAATGTTTTAAACAGTAAAAAGCTCAAAAACGCAATAAAAAGGCCTTTTTGACCTAAAATTAGCGTTTTTTTCACCTATTTTTTCTTTGAAATCGAAAAACTATCTGAGTAAAATGCACTCCAGAAAAAAAAAACGATTATGGGTATTTTGCGTTTCTCGGATTTTAACTCCCCCCCTCTAATTTGGGGTTTAACCCCCCCCCACTCCGAACCATGGGCGTAGCCAGGATTTCGGAAAGAGGGGGGTCCAACTCTGAACAAAATTTCTAAAAGGGGGGTCCAAAACCTAAACGTTAGAAAAGGGCTAAAAAAAAATTTTCCGCGTTTCGCGCGGAGTGTTTATTACCTTGTTTGTGTCACATACTTAATTATTTTCCTATTATTCAATAAAAATAAGTCTATAAAACCAAGAAAAAAATTTTTACAAACAATTTTATACCTTGAAATTTTTGATTTTCAAAAACCTAACAACTGAAAAAAGAAAACATTGAATTACAACTGAGCAATGCAAAGTGCGAGAAAATGTTTTTAAAATTACTTCTCCTAACCTTTGAATTTTCAATCCTACTATATAACAATTTAAATAGGGGGGTCTATTGTGGTTGTATCAAGATTACAAAACAGAGTAATACAAATTTGGAAGTGAAGACCAATTAAAACATTAAGAATGGAGTGGATCCAGCGTGGTCATACCAAGATTACAAAACAAACTAACACAAATTTGGAAGTGGAGACTATATAATTAATCGAGCGCTGAGCGGAGCGAGGCGCGAGAAAAATTTTAAAAAATGGCCCTTTTAGACCCCCAAATTTTTATCCTTGGCGACCCAAAGGGGGGTCTAACCCCAAATTTTTCCCTTTTCCGACCCAAAAGGGGAGGGGTCTAAACTCATTAGACCCCTCCTGGCTACGCCCATGCTCCGGACCAACTTGCCCATGTATGGAATTATATGTTTTCTGTTTAAAGTCTCTTCCGTAGTTTTAGTTGCTTCTAAATTTTTAAGCCTTTTTTTTAAGTTTTATGTCTAGCCGATATTCCCATACGTCTGATTTTATATCCTGTATAAAATCAGACACTACTTAGCATTTATTTAATGTTTATTTTATTGTCTACTTCATTTATTCATGACAAACTTTTTGTTTTTTTTTTGTGCATTAACTGATAAACTGTCGATTTAAAGCTGATGATGATGCCTCAAGGAAACTTCGGAGCTATCCCTTAAATAAATAATCTAATATCTAAAGTATATTAAACCATAAAATAATATTTTTTAAATTATTTTAGCCGCATTTTTTAAGAAGTTTCTAATAGTTTTTGGAAAAAAATTTAGTCAAGAAACAAAATGTGAAATTCATAAGATATAAAGTTCATTACTTCTTCATTATTTTTAAAACTAGCGCAAAAACGGGTAGAAGATCCGGTGTTTCTCGGGGAAGGAGGCACAGGTGGGCGGGAGGATTGGAGGGTTTTACCCATAGCTGAGCACGGTCCCGGAAGCTAGGGGGTTGGTTACCCGGAATAAATCGCATTTTGAATTCTAGAAGGGGGGCCCTAGGGAGGTCTGGAACACCCCCCCTAGCTTTTTAGGGGGGTTTAATGGTTAAAAGTATTTTGCTTCGGAAATTGGACCCCACCGACCCCCTTCTAGGTTTCAAAATCTTCCACCCCTGGTCGACCCCCCTAGAAAGCTAGGGGGGTTCGAATTCGAATCCCCCCCTCTAGATTTTGAAATGTCATTTACCCGGGGTATACACCCCCCTAGCTTTTTGACCGTGTTCATCTATGGTTAGAAACAGAGCTCAGCAAACATACACTAGATAAGCATTTATATATAAATTAAATAATCCGTTTTTACTCATACGTTGTTTATTGTCAGGGCAATTTTGTAAAAATCAGTGTAAAATAATTGAGACTGAATTTTTTACGAAATCAGGTACAGAAATGCAAATGTATAAAATAACAAGTTAAAATCGTTAATTTTTATACTAAAAATGACTCAATTTGACGCAGCGCTTTGTATAAAAAAGCTATGACGTAAACGATATTTTAATAATATGAGCGATGTGAATGTAAATGAAATTTTTTTACATTTTTTTTTATCTAAAAATTTAATTTTCCAGGTTTTCATGCAATAATTAAAAATTTAATAAATTTTCTTTTTATCAAGAATTCACAAGCAAAAAAAAACGAAATTTATTCTGAAATGCGCGTGTATTGAACATAATACAAAATATATTTTTATTTTAAATTCAATTATTTTTTTGGAAAATTGTAATTTGAAATTTTATTGTTTTTGCTTTTACTTTAATATGTTTCTAACAGTAATAAGTTCACAGACATATAGCTTTAATTTTTTTTAATTTTTATTGCCAAAATTTTGGTTCAACGAAGTTTTTAATTTGTTTATACAAATAAAAAAACTGTGTTAACAGAAATTCTACGTATCTCTTTTTTTTTTCATTTGTAGGTAATATTTACTAATTGCATCGAGGCGTGAAAAATATTTTTTATTGCTAAAAAGCATTTCTTAGCGTATAAAAACTGGTTTTATGACGTGAAAAGTATAAATTTAATAACCGAACACTTTGCTAAAATGTGAAAAAAGGCGTTAGAAGTTTATTGACGAAAAATCAGTAAGCTTTACTTTATTTACGTCAAAAGTGGCATTCCGCGAAAATATTAACCCGACAACTTAATCAAATCCGCAGATATATCTTATTTTTTCTGTAGTTTTATGTGATGCATAGAGAGTTTTACCGGAATCAATTGTCTTTGATTAACTAAAATGGTTTTTTCTTAATCTATACGAGAGTGCAATACCAGAGTGCAATGAAGGCCAAATTTTAACTCATACAAGCAGGAAAAATGTTCGTGGTTTTTATATTTGCGAAAAAAAGTCAGCAACGTTACTGCAACGTTACATTTTGGTGCCTGAATATTAGCATAGAATATACTAATTCTAAACTTCTCACAGTCCGTGGAATCACAAATATAAACCCCAAACTGGCAAAACTGTTTTTCCAAAAATTTAAAGCGTACCACGTTCTACTCATATTACCGCATCAATGAGCATGAGAGGTAAAACAAGAGAGGAGTGGGGTCGCTGGCCCTTTAAAAGCTAGGTGCCCCTGTTCACCTGTGCTCCTGCATATAGGGGGGTTGTTATATCTATAGGTGGGCAGGGGTGGGATTGGAAGGTTATTATACCCCTCAAAAATCTCGAATTGACGGTACCTCTCCCTAATATTTGGGGGTACCCCGGACACTCCACTAAAATTTGGGGCTGGGGGTTCCCTCCCAGTACTAAAAACTCTAAAAGGTGGAGGCTGCCACCCATAGATGAACACGGTCAAAAAGCTAGGGGGGGTGTTTACCCCGGGTAAATGACATTTCAAAATCTAGGAGGGGGTCCTAGGGGAGTCAACGTCAAACCCCCCTAGCTTTCTAGGGGGGTCGACCCGGGGTGGAAGATTTTAAAACCTAGAGGGGGGTCAGGTGGGGTCCAATTTTCGCAACAAAATACTTTTAAACTATTAAATTTTTGATAATAGTTTTTTTAATAAGATAATACTACATTTTATTGAATAAAAAGCAATATTTGGGTATAAAAAAGGTGTAAAAACATGAATTTGTGTTAAAAATTCACGTTTTTGGAAGAAAATTTTCTCGAGAGGGGAGGTTTCAGATTTCAAAATCCAGAGGGAAGTCAGGGGTAAAAAATTCCAAAATTTGGGGGAGGCGGGCCTCTGGATTTTTTTCTAGGGGGGGGCCGAATTTTCGAGGCTAGTGGGGGGGGGGTGGCCACCCCCCCCCGACCCCCCCCCCCCCTCTTGTTCATCTATGCTGCCACCTATACCTATGAAAGGGGGAGAGTGAGAGGTCCAAGAGAGAAGTTCGTATACCCCTTAAGGTTTTAAAGGGGAGGAGGGTTTGATCCCATAAGTAAACCAGTCTGAAAATTAGAAGAGGGTCAAGAAGATTGAATTTCCAAACAAAGTTGTTTTAAATCGTTTATTTAAGATTCTTTAGAATCAATATTGCATTTAGCGGACTAAAACTGATTCAAAAGTGTTTAAAGTTCTCTTGTTTACTTGAAAAATCATCCTTTTTCGACAGTAGTCTATAAATTTTACTTAAAAATTTGCTGCGAACGAATGAACTTTGCCAAAATTTTAATTACATCCACCACAAAAACATTTTTCTCATTATTAGGTGATTTCCTCAATATGAGGATAACGTTAGAAAAATATCAGAAACCTTTAAAATTTAATGAGATCTTTAGAGTGATTTATAATAATAAAGCCCCAGAGTAAACAGATGTAAAGAATAATTTTTCTCAACAAAAGTTTTGTTTTTTTTATAACTCTTATCTTATGTAGAACCAGTGGTGCCCACTTCTAAACACAATAGACATTCTTCCAATTTTTTTATCAGAAGTTCAAGTACTGCCACTAAAAATCTTAAAGGTATTAAATCTATAAAACTGGTGAGGGTTGTTGCTTTAAACTTTGTTATTTTAAATTAAGTTTACTTTACTTTAATTAAAATATACAGTGATTCAATTCAGCTTTATAGTTTTTCGTAAGAGATAAAATAACGAAATATTTTAAAAGAACGCTCTAGATGGATTAAAATAAATAAATGAGTTCATTGTTAATAAATTATTATACGCGTTTTATTTCAATTTCAAAAATTTTCCATCGGAATTTAAATTTTTCGGTATGTTTAAACGTCTTAAATTAAAAAATTTTTCGGAGGATTGCCTAACGTAATACCTCTTGGCGCAAAGTAAAGTAATGCATATGCAATAAACTGTAGACCTGTGCACGGTCTGGAAATGCCCCACTCCGGAATATTAGTGGTTGTGCTGTGCCCCTCCCCGTTTTATTGTTTTATCTCCCGCCCAAAAATTAGGAAGTACTAACAAATTGCGCCATTACTGACTAATTTTTACGAGATTTTTGCAGTTTTCAGATTATTTTAACGCATTTTAAACATTTTAGACCTATTTTTACTTAAATTTCCCTTATTTTGCCTTTTTTTCTCTTTCTTCTCTGCTAGCTCTCTCCTCTTAAGGGTGAAACTATCGTCTCATTATGAAATTAAATATTCTCCAGTAACGAAGTTATATTTATTTAATATGTACCTAAATAAATATTTTGTCTAGTTATACTAACAAAAGAATAGCTGCATTCCTAGAGGGACATAAAAACATCTAAGGAGATTCTTATTAAAGTTTGTTTGTTGTATTTTAAATGGAATTAGTTTTCCTTTTCAAACTTAAAATCGTTATATGTAAAAGTGTTTTCTAAAACATAACGCGCACAGTTTTATTCTTCAATTGAAATTCTATTAATCAATTAACAAATCCAACAGCTATTCCATAATAATTGTTTACTACTTAAGATCTTCGAGATCTTTAATGTGGTAAATTTACAAGAAAGACAAATTTACCAAAAAAAAAACTTTAAAGTTTTTTGGATGGTTAGATAAGAAGGGGCATAGTTATGCAGGAGGGGGTAGGGATAAGATGTTACTTCAGAGACCACCCTCTCTAAAATTTGAAGGGTGCTAGTACTTACTAGTACTAAAAAATATGGGATATTTGAGGATATCTCTTCAAAAATTTTTTGGTAAATCTCCTTTCAAATTTAGGGGGGTAGAGTTACACCTTCTAAATCTCAGAGTCTGCTTACCTATGGTTAAGAGGGGGGCATATATTAGCATGGACCGGCACGTTAGGGCATGGGTGGCTTTCCCGAGTAAATGGTCCTTTGAAAGCTAGAAGGGGGTCCAGGGGCGGTTCGTACCCCCCCCCTGGATTTTTAAGGGGGGGTCGACCCGGGGTAGACCAGTTTGAAATCCAGAGGGGGGTCAGAGGGGGTCCGGTTTCCAAACAAAGTCGCATTAAATCATTTATTTAAGTTTTTTAGCACTAATATAAAATTTTATATACTAAAATAGGCTATTTATGTATAAAAAGAATACAAAAGTACTTTTTTTACCACAAAACCGTGTTTTTAACACTAAATTTTAACCTAAATCCGTCCGTACCCAAAATTTGGCTCGGAAGGCGGGGTGGAGGGGGTCGATTTAAAATTCCAGAAGGTGGTAGGGTGTCAAAATTTAAAAATTTTGATGGGAGGGGGCCCTAGATTTTTTCTAGGGGGGGTCCAAAATTTCAAGGCTAGGGGGAAGGGTGGACCCCACCCTACCTCCCCCTATGCTCATGTACGGGGGGGGGGGGCGATGGAAGGAGAGGGGAGGTTAGGTATTATGAGCATAGGTAGGCAGTCTTTTTAATTTGACGGGGGAATATACCTGACCTCCGAATTTTTTTGAGAGTGTAACAAAAAAAATTTGTTTCTCAGCGTTTTTAGTACTGGGACCTCCCAAATTTTTAAAAGCGTGTCGGCAGTTTCCAGATTTTTTAAGGGTTTATAAGTTATACTTATAAACCCTGTTGGACGGGTTATACTGTATAACCCGTCCAACCGGCGCCCACTTATGACTGTGACTGGTAACTTATGACTGTGACTAGAAACTATAAGTTTAGAAAGGTGTCCGGAAATTTCGTCTTTTACATCTCGTCTTTCAACATCTCGTCTTCTACAACTCGTCTTCGGAAAACTCGTCTTTTAAACATCTCGTCTTCGGAAAACTCGTCTTTTGGATGCGATTTTGTAAACGTACTTTCAAAAATGCGAGTTTCCAGCCCAATGATAAAATTTTCTTTGATTTTTGGGTTTTGCTTAGGCTTAGGAAAAAACATAAGGTTTTTACTCTTCGGTTTAAAAAGCATCATTAAATACAAATTTACCATGATAAAGTTTTGCTTGATTTTTAGGTTTTTCTTAGGCTTAGGTTCTCAGTTTTTTGAATAAATCATTTAATAAAAGTTTATCATGATAAAAATTTTGCTTGATTTTTGGCATTTGCTTAGGCTTAGGTAAGAAAGCTTTTCAATACATTAAACAAAAGAATAGTCGATAAACATTTTATTCCGATCATTATTTGTAACGTTTCGATAACTTCAAGTTACCATCATCAGGCTGTTCTATAAATACATAAGCAATTAAAGCAATAATTACACAAGGTATACTAAAAATACAATAGCAAGAAATTACAATAAATAAATCTATATAATAAATAAAATAGGACATGTGATATTAAAGAAAGTGTAAAGTAACTAAAATATTTTTTATTAAAAAAGAGATTTGATAAAACAAGGTAAGTGAAAGATAATTTAACGAATAAAAATTGGGATTTGAATAACAGTTAAGTTAGTTTTAAAAGTTTAAACAGGAAATAAGCATAAAACTTAAATGTTAAAGGATATAATGATTTTTAGCAGAAAACAAAAAATTAAGATTAAAAATTCCTATGCAAGTAAATCGGTACGCCATTTCACCACCAGAATATCTGAGCACCTTGGCAGAAGTCCCTTAACTGACCGCGCCACAATGCGAAAAGATAAATCTGCCGTATTAGATCATTTACTCGAGTGTGGTTATCAAGCCTCTCCTAGCGATTTTTCAATATTGTATCTTGCGTCCTCTGATTTTTACCTCTTGTGTAAGGAGAGCATACACATTGCTCAAGAAAAACCGTCATTAAATAAAAATGTGGCCTCCCTTCCTCTTCAGCTTTTTTAGCTCTTTTTTCTTTAAAACCTTTTTAATTTTTTCTTTTCCAAAATTGTTTTAATATTTTTTAATTGTTGTTTATTTTTCAAAAACATTTTATCACTCTTTTACTGTCTTAACCCTTTCTTTCGCTTTCTTCGTCTTAAAAAATTTTTTTATCAGCCAATGTTTCTGTTTTAATAAAAAAATTTTTTCTGGTCATTTTGTTTTAAATAAGTGTTTCACGTTTTATCAGTCGTAAATTTTTTTTTTACTATTGTTTCCCAAAAAAAAAAATTTTCTTCCCTTTTATTTTATAATGTTTTTTGGACTCATACAAAATTTGCGGTTTTATGCTTGTTTTTATATTTTTGGTCGTTCCTGTGTTTCATAATAGTTTATTACTATTTTTTATCTATCATAATTATGTTTTATCTACTCTTCATTTTTAATCTTAATTTTTTGTTTTCTGCTAAAAATCATTATATCCTTTAACATTTAAGCTTTATGCTTATTTCCCGTTTAAACTTTTAAACCCAACTTAACTGTTATTCAAATCCCAATTTTTATTCGTTAAATTATCTTCCACTTACCTTGCTTTATCAAATCTCTTTTTTAATAAAAAATATTTTATTTACTTTACACTTTTTTTAATATCACATGTCCTACTTTATTTATTATATAGATTTATTTATTGTAATTTCTTGCTATTGTATTTTTAGTATACCTTGTGTAATTATTGCTTTAATTGCTTATGTATTTATAGAACAGCCTGATGATGGTAACTTGAAGTTATCGAAACGTTGCAAATAATGATCGGAATAAAATGTTTATCGACTATTCTTTTGTTTTTTGTCAAACTACGGTTCCCACCAGCGAAAAGCTTTCATTTTCAATACATTGTTTTAGTCGAAAAAAGGAAAAACTTATCTTTTGAAAAATGCGTTTACAAAATCGCATCCAAAAGACGAGTTTTCCGAAGACGAGATGTTTAAAAGACGAGTTTTCCGAAGACGAGATGTTTAAAAGACGAGTTTTCCGAAGACGAGATGTTTAAAAGACGAGTTTTCCGAAGACGAGTTGTAGAAGACGAGATGTTGAAAGACGAGATGTTGAAAGACGAGATGTAGAAGACGAAATTTCCTGGGAACCGTTTAGAAAACCTGTGTGAGTTTAAATTTTTTTCGGCTTACCTTTAAAATTCCTCTGTGACTCAAAAGGAGATTTGAAGTTTTTAAATCTCTATGGAGGATCCAATTGTCGTGAAGGTGGTGCACCCCGTCCAATAGCTGTTTTAATAGTGTTTTTACTTCTCCTAAAAAATCGATAAATTGCATGTTTTTAGAATATTTTATTTGGCTT
>JASAMX010013707.1:0-48138 GCA_030248175.1 Microlaimidae sp. YZB2_3 | reverse complement strand
ATGTTTGTTCTCGTTCAGTTACATCTATTGTAGCCAATTTTCTAACACATTAAATTGGTGGCCGAAATTTAGGCCTGGCCGAAATTAAGTCTGATACCCTACGTAAAATAAAACCTCAAGAAATTCGTATGATTAACAAATGAATATATTAATTACGCATGCACATAACAAACTTTCACAATAAAAAATTAATAAACAAATATTTGTGCAAGAAAATATAATATTCACTTGGCATAAAAACCTTCAAAGCAACTCCTGCATCTCGACATTCATCGTTCGTTTATTAAATCGACCACCGCTTCCTATAAATTAATGCAATAATATGCCATTAGAGCCGGAAATAGGGAACCTGCACGGCTAAAGTCCTATTTTTGTGCTACACTTCTTACGGACAAAAAATGTGAAAGAATTTTGTATACTGTAACTTGTTCTTTAAAACCCAAATTAATTTTGGTTTAAAAAAATTTCGTGTTAATGTTTAAGTTAATCAAATGATTTTTTAAACGTGAGTAGTGAGTTTTTATATTCCAATTATTCTTTAAAAAAGTAAATTCTGTGATCAATTTTTTAAACTAAAAGTGATCGACGTTTATATTTTTATCGATTTTTTTGTTGGCACCATTTTAGGTAATCAAATTAATAGGTGATATTAATATGTCATAGGTGGCGCGGGAGCGCCAGGGGCGATTTAGCCCCACGGCGCTGCGCCAACCATTATTGATAACGTCGGTAAATTTTGAAATTCAGAACGAATTCTTCAAGAAGAAGAAGAAGAAGAAGAAGAAGAAGAAGAAGAAGAAGAAGAAGAAGAAGAAGAAGAAGAAGAAGAAGAAGAAGAAGAAGAAGAAGAAGAAGAAGAAGAAGAAGAAGAAGAAGAAGAAGAAGAGAATTATTATTATTAGAGAACGTGCGTAAATTTTGAAATTCAGAACCATCTTCTTCTTCTTCTTATTATTATTATTATTATTCCAACGCTCACTCCTTAAAATCGATAATCTTCCTTCGTTAATGATTGATCAAAAATAGCCATATTAAACTCCTTGGAAACAAGAAAGAATTACGCAACTTTCTTAGAAAGCACTTTTTTCATTTAGGTCCTTGTTATCGATATATTGATTAAAATAAAAAATTGAAAAAAATAAACAAATAAAAACTCCCAACCGCACAATAAGAGCCTTTTGGCAATAAATAAGGATTGTACTGAGCAGACAACGAACAGCCCCTTATAGAAACAGCACAAAAAAACAGAAGACGGTGCTCGTTGGTTTTAATTGGTGGCGGAAACCGACCCAGTTCCCAGCGCCATCCAATTCAACTGCGAGGAAAACGGCGAAAACAACAAAGTACTTTTTTTAATTCTTGCATTCCTGATGACAAAATTAATTCAAAATTTTATTTAAAAAATAATAAAAGCATCGGTAGCGCGGTAACGCCACGCGGCGGCTTAGCCCCACAGCACCGTGCACATTATAATTAGAGAATGTTGGTAAAAATTTTTAAACTTTATGTTCATCTTCTTCTATTTATTATTAAAATTCTAAAGCTCATTACCTTAAAATCAATATTCTTTCATCGTTCACGCGGCAATTTAACCCTGCAGTACAGCACCAGCTATATTCAGGTAACCTGGATAAAATTTTTAATTTATGTTCATCATCTTCTTCTTTTAATTTTTTTATTCGAAAAATATAATTCCAATTATCGGTGGTGCATTGGTCAAACACTGCAATTTAGCCCATGGCACCGCGCCAACTATACTTAGAGAACGTGGGTAAATTTTGTAATTTATGTTCATCATCGTCTTATTATTATTTTTATTTTAAAAATTATAATTGTAATCATTGGCGCACGCCATCGCGTCAACTATATTTAGAGAACGTAGGTAAACTTTGTCTGGAGCGACATTGCACCGCGCTAACTATAATTAAACAACATCTTCTTCTTATTATTATTTTTTATTTTTATTATAAATGAATTATCGGTGCACACGGAGACTTAGCCCAACGGCATCGCGCAAACTATAATTAAAGAACGTGGGTAAATTTGAGTATTATATGGTACCGCAGGGTTAAATCGCCACGTGAACGATTAAGAATATTGATTTTAAAATAATGAGCGTTAGAATTATAATAAATATAAAAAGATGAACATAAATTACTCAAAATTTTCCCAACGTTCTCTAAATATAGTGTGCTGTGGGTGCCGTGGAGCTAAACCGCCGCGTGGCGCTTCCGAGCCACTGACGCTTTTATTATTTTTTAAATAAAATTTTGAATTAATTTTGTCATCAGGGATGCAAGAATTTAAAAAAGTACTTTGTTGTTTTCGCCGTTTTCCTCGCAGTCGAATTGGATGGCGTTGGGAATTGGGTCGGTTTCCGCCACGAATTAAAACCAACGAGCACCGTTTTCTGTTTTTTTGTCTGTTTCTATAAGGGGCTGTTCGTTGTCTGCTCAGTACAATCCTTATTTATTGCCAAAAGGCTCTTATTGTGCGGTTGGGAGTTTTTATTTGTTTATTTTTTTCAATTTTTTATTTTAATCAATATATCGATAACAAGGACATAAATGAAAAAAGTGCTTTCTAATAAAGTTGAGTAATTCTTTCTTGTTTCCAAGGAGTTTAATATTGACTATTTTTGATCAATCAGTGTAAAGAAGGAAAGATTATCGATTTTAAGGAGTGAGCGTTGGAATAATAATAATAAGAAGAAGAAGAAGAAAAAGATGGTTCTGAATTTCAAAATTTACGCACGTTCTCTAATAATAATAATTCTCTTCTTCTTCTTCTTCTTCTTCTTCTTCTTCTTCTTCTTCTTCTTCTTCTTCTTCTTCTTCTTCTTCTTCTTCTTCTTCTTCTTCTTCTTCTTCTTCTTCTTCTTCTTCTTCTTCTTCTTCTTCTTCTTGAAGAATTCGTTCTGAATTTCAAAATTTACCGACGTTATCAATAATGGTTGGCGCAGCGCCGTGGGGCTAAATCGGCCCTGGCGCTCCCGCGCCACCTATGACATATTAATATCACCTATTAATTTGATTACCTAAAATGGTGCCAACAAAAAAATTGATAAAAATATAAACGTCGATCACTTTTAGTTTAAAAAATTAATCACAGAATTTTACTTTTTTTAAAGAATAATTGGAATATAAAAAAACTCACTGCTCACGTTTAAAAAATCATTTTATTAACTTAAACATTAACACGAAATTTTTTTAAACCAAAATTAATTTGGGTTTTAAAGAACAAGTTACAGTATACAAAATTCTTTCACATTTTTTGTCCGTAAGGAGCGTAGCACAAAAATAGGACTTTAGTCGTGCAAGTTCCCTATTTACGGCTCTAATGGCATATTATTGCATTAATTTATAGGAAGCGGTGGTCGATTTAATAAACGAACGATGAATGTCGAGATGCAGGAGTTGCTTTAAAGGTTTTTATGCCGAAGCGAATATCATATTTTTCTGCACAAAATATTTGTTTATTAATTTTTTATTGTGAAAGTTTGTTATGTGCATGCGTAATTAATATATTCATTTGTTAATCATACAAATTTCTTGAGGTTTTATTTTACTTAGGGTATCAGACTTAGATTCGGCCGGGCTTTAGGTTTGGGCACCAATTTAGGGTGTTAGAAAATTGGCTTATTTTTAAAACACAAAAGAACTAGCTCAAAAGTAACTGGATGAATGTTAAATAAAGTGTTTTTGCAGAAGTGTTTTTTTTTATTCTGCATTATCAACATTTTCATACAAAAAGTAAATTTTTTGCGATTTTCTTAAATCTTGCTTTGTGTTTACTGTATCAAATTTAGAACGAAGCACTATATAACCTTAAAATATCTTCTATTTAAGGCTCAAAATTGTTACTTTTTATGTTTTGATACTTTCTTCAAAATCGCTTTGCAATGCGTTTAACTTACTGCGCATTTTAAGATTCCTTTAATTACGCCCACCTTAAAATTTGGGTGAAAGAACCTGCCGCTTTTTTCTGTTTTTTAATATCATCGTACTACTGTATTTATAAAAAATTTTTTTGCTCATTTGACTTTTTCGACCATTTTTTAAGCCAAAAATAAAAATTCAACAATAAATACATGTTATTAAAACTTGTTTTTTTAAGGTTTTGAGAAAATTATTTAAGGTCTTGCTAATAACTATAATAACTATTAAAGTTTGAAAACGGGAAAAAAATGAAATTATATGTACCAAGAACAATACCTAAGATAAATTTGCAACCTTTAAAAAAAATTTTTGTTCGTTTTGGCAATAGTTATAGCCAGTTTTTTCTGGGTGGCCGAAGTTAATGGCTCGTGCCTTAATTTCGGCCACTATAAAAAGAAGACTTTAAAACTCCACTGATCTTTAAGTGTAACAGAAATTTTAAAATTGTGCACTGGAATAACAAAAATAGCTATCGTTTGATTTTTAGACCAAATTTCGGGTCAATTGGAAAAACCATAAAAAATTGGCCGAAATGAAGTCGGCTACCCTATGTGTTGTAATGTTTGTGGTGAATAATGATGCCAGAACCTAATTTGATACACAAATGTTAATTTGTCATTGTGATGTGTTTTGCTTTGATCCATGTAAAAGTAAAAAAACTTAAAGAAAGCTATTTAAACATCAGTACTAAGTTTAATTGTTAAACCTTAAACAATTGTCGGTCGACCCAATTGTAAATATTAATCGAATCTTGATAGAAACTGTAAAATAAATCAATCATAATGGACCATGTTTGGTTGGCGCGCAGCTGATTGGCCGTTCTGTATGATGTTCAGTTTAGTAAAAGTACGTTCAAAAGTTTTTGCGCAGTTTTCCAACAAAAAATTAAGGTGATTCGACAGTTGCAAACGCACTTTCCACACATGAAGATCTCTTATGTGATTCTAGTCGATTATAAAACCTGTAAGATAACTTTTTTTTACAAAATATACTGCGTAATTTCGTAGTACAGTTGTCAGTATTTATTAAAGACATAAATAAACTATTTTACGAAAATAACAGATCGGCATATAAAATGTTAATGTTAAATGTAAGGAATAACCTTATTTTTTTACCTAAAACATAGTTGTTTGTGGTTTATCCCAACTATGATCATTTTTCATTATCAAACATTTAATTAAAATACAAAAAAATAGATGATCAATAATATAAATCAAAGACAAGATTTTTTTTTGAAAATGCTTTTTTTAATTATTACTGTAATACTTCTAGATATTACAAAATATAAAAATGCCTCATTTTGAAATAAATTTTCTTATAACCTATTGGAAGCTTTTACGAAACTATTTAAAAAACAAATCGGAATAATATTTTAGTGGTAGTTTTACTACTTAATTATTATTTCAGTTGTTTTTACATAAAAATTTGGGTAAAAAAATAAAACGTCATTCGTATTAAGCTATTTTAGTAAAGTAAATTAGTTTTTTCGGTCATTGGTGTGAGTGAGGTTTCATTGAAACTACCATAATTTGAGAGCGTTTTAACTTCTGCATTTTTGTTTGTATTATTTACTTTTTTAATATTTTACAGAATTTAAAATTTATTTATCAATGTTTTCTAAGTGTGCAAGTATGTTTTTTTAGCTTTGTAATCTAATTGTGCTATAAAATAACACGGTATTTATTTAGTCGAAAATTAAGATGTATTAAGTATTTTAGTGTGAAATTGCCTTTTTAGGCACATTTCTTGTACTGAACAAAAAGGATAGCACATTTTAGAACACGCAAAAATAACTACTGTAATTTTGGTCTGCTCATATGAATAGAAGGACAAAAAACCTGTATTTTTTATTAATAATATCTTACCGATAGTGTATTTAACTTTTTAGTCTGGGGCCTATTTCATAATAATTGCTTGTAATTAATTTACAGCTGTAAATTAATAAACGCATAGTTTTCCTTTGTATTTTTAAATAAAAAAGTATATTTATAAAATTGCGTTCAAAGTTTAACGTATTACAAATTTATAAATTCCCTAAATTCCACTGTTAAGGCTGGTTCATACTTATATAAAAACGTCCTTTGGGCTTTGTCCAAAGGACGTTTTTACATAAGTATGAACTAGCCTTTATGCACGTATTTTTTAATCAATAGAATAAGAAAAAATTATATGCTTTTATAAATTTACAATTACAAAGATATGAAATAGGCCCCTGTTTTGTTTTCTAAATTTTTACATTTATGAAAACATAAAAATGAAAAACATATAGCTACAAACAAAAGTTGATATAAACGGGTTATTTTGGTTGCGTGTTTTTTCATTTTAGTTTTTGCAGGAAAAGCCAAAAAATTGCACTGAGAGTTTTCATCACTCCGTATGTCGATTTTTTAAGTTAAATTGCAAAAATGTAATCAAAATAAAAGAAGTTTAATTAATTCTTGCAATGTATTTTAGCCTCTCATCATCATATGATTTTAAGAGATTTGCCCTAAAAATAATTTTGGTCTTTTAAGTGCTATAGCTATAAGTTTCAGTGCAAGGTGTCGTTTTAGTGTAATTTATTAAAAATATAATGATCAAAGCGAGGTAATTTGACCACAATCTTATTTCTATATATAGCGGGTTTTATACGCTGTTACGGGTTTTAATTACGCTGGTCACGGATATTAATTTGTTGCTCTTAATGACTTATTCTAATATTTTTTATATAATCGTAAAATAAGGGTATCAGATTTCTATTTATATTTTCAGTAATAATTTTCGAAGTATTGTGAGCTATTTTGTACCATTTTGATGATTGGAATGGTTTATTTGCTATTTACGTTTTAGCTACTTTTAAATTGATTGTGGTATAAATTAATGTTAGTTTAAGCTTGCAAGTGCGAGGTTGTTAAAAATTAGATATATCCACCGAAAAAGTGTTTCAAAATTAATAAAATAAAGTTAGTATTGAATGTTAAACTTGAAAAAAAAAACTGGAAAAAATAAATAAACTAATCCGTTCTAAATAGTTGTCAACAATAATGCAATTTCTTTTGATAATGCATTATAATTTATCTAAGTAAAAAGCATTATTTTGAAATAAAGAATATCCAGCATTCTTTAAGTATTTATTCAATTACATGGATTATTACTACTTTAAGTATAGACGGATTATTTTAAAACCGTTATTTTTTTATGTATATTATCGTGATAATAATCATAAATAATGTATATCGTTGACTGTAGACCTTATAGTTTCCTTAAGCAACCTAAGCAAAACCTCAAAATCATAAGCTAAATTTAAAATTTAGTTTGATTTTAAGGTTTTGCTATGGTTGCTTAGGAAACCTAAGGTCTACAGTACGCGATTAATGTTGTTTATGAGTTTTAATATGATAAAATTTTTAATTTTACGTGTTTTTCTTGAGATTTAAAAAAAACTATTTTAATTTAATTAATTGTACTTGAAAAATAACGGTTTTAAACTATTAGTTCGTCTATACTTAAACTTGTCCATGTAATTGAATGGGTTATACTTAAAGAATGCCGAATATCTAATCGGTTTTAATTAAAACTAAAAAATTAATAGATACTTTTATTAAGATTTTCAAATCAATAATTTTTTAACACTTTTTTGTTTTTATATTGATTGTAAAGCTTACGAGTGGTGGTAGTTATGTTAATTTAAACAACGTAACAAACTGTTTGGATCTTATGTAAAATGACTTAAATAGCTTTTGTAGATATCCACAACAACAACGATGGTAATTTTATAATAAAAAGTGTCAAGTTATTTATTTAATTCAATTTCACAATAAAATCATTTTGGATACCTGTTTTGCATAAAAAGCTAAATTTAAGAAAAACAATATTTATAATTGGTTTAAACTAACATAGCCATCTTAGTTTAGATCAATATAATAGTTTATTAAATAAAATTAATAAATTATTAATAGATTAATAAATTTATTTATCTACTTTTAATAAATTAATTAAATTAATTAATTTTTTAATTAATAATAACTAAATTACATAATAAATTAATTTAATTTATTAATTTAATTAATAAATCAATTTATTTATTTAATTTAAATAAATTGATTAATTAATTTAATTAATTTTTAAATAAAAATTGATTAAATTAATTAATTAAAATCAATCAATGAAAATTAATAAATTTAATTAATTTTTATTAATTATTTAACAATGATTTAAATTGTTGTTTTAATTTATTTTTATCTATTTTGAAAACAATGTTTTTGTGTTGTTAAAAAATTTAATAAATAACTTCTCTAGAATCACTCATGAATCATAACGTTATATGGTATCGCAATGAGAAGCAGTTTGATAAACACCAAGTTTTTATTTTACGTAAACAAATCAAATCAAAACTACAGGAAAAAAATTAAAAGACGTTTATTATATAAAATAAGACTTGTATATTAATTGCTACAGCAACAAAGGTTAAAACGTTTATTTTCATCATAAAAGCTTTCGACCCGTTCTTGGATCATCCTCAGTTAAAACATCTGAAATACAAAAAAACATTTTTTGTTAGAAAAGTAGTAAAGTTACAATAAATAGTAACTAAAAAGCAAATAAATTACAGGAAATGAAAATTAATAGGTATAAATAAAGTAAAGGATAGATGAAACGCACAATTATAAAACAGAAAACGAGAAAAAAATTTTGATACTATTAAAATAATGATTACTAAAAGGTTGTAAAGAAAAAATTTTATATGAACTAAATTTTATGGCTACTCTATGCACAAGATGTACCTAAAACAAGGACTACTTGGAACTACTGGACGACAAAGCTAAAACAAACACTAAAAAAAAATTAAAATCAAGACCTAAATTAAAAACAGAATAACTCAGCGCTAGTGATATTTTTATTTAAAACGGGCTGATCCCTACGAATACAAAAACTTTCTTTGAGTCTCAAACAATATTCATTTGACGCAGAAGCTAAAACGGTAAAATTTGATAAATTAGGCTTAGTTGTTAACTGATTACAGGCTAAAATATGGTCAAAAATTGCTGAAGCTTTTGGTACTACCTGCTTTCCGGTTTTTGATGAGACACCAATGTGTTCCGACAATCTTGTGTTAAGATGGCGGGTGGTAGACCCACAGTAAGTGGTTTTACAACCACTACATAGAAATTTATAGACAACACAAGACTTCAGACCCAAAGGAATCTCATCTTTAAAACGAAAACAAGTAGCAAGAGATTTAGAAGTTTTAAACGCAATTCTTAATTTAACTTGAGGAAAATGGCGGTAAAAAAGTTTTTTAAGTTTATTTTGAACGTTTATAGAGTTAAAACCAATATATGGTAAAACAATGCAAAGAGATAATTTATTTGCGGTTAAAACTTCCAAATCTTTAGACTTAAATTTCTTATTTAAAAATTTTCTAATGCAAGCGTCAATAAAACCAAATGGATATTTGTTTTTACATAAAATAGATTTTAAAATAGCAATCTCTTCATGAAATAATTGGTAAGATGAGGATAAATTAAACGATCGAGATAAAAGTCCTAAAACTAAGCCATATTTTGAAAAAGGTGGAATAAAACTGCCATAATTAGAATATATTCCGCTAAAAGTTGGCTTTCTGTATAAAGATGTGGTAAAACTATCATTATTTCTTCGAATTGACATGTCCAAAAAAGGTAAAACAGAGTCTTTTTCTTCTTCATAAGTGAATTGAATGTTATTATGGCGCGAATTCAAATATTCTAAAAATGGTTTTATGTGGTTCGGATTGTGAAAGAGAATAAAACAGTCATCAACATATCTTCGGTAAAACGCCGGTTTAAATTCTGTGGGACAATTTTTTAACCAAATATCTTCATGGTAACATAAAAAGGCATTTGCTAAAGTGGGACCAAGGGGTGAGCCCATTGCTACTCCATCAATTTGTTGATAAAACTTCGAATTAAACATAAAAACATTATTTTCAATAGCCAACTTGATAAAATCTTCCAAATCCTTTTTGTTAGTAAAATTTTCTGGACATTTCCCGCTGTTAAAAAGTGCATTAGCACAAATTTGAGTGGTTTCTTGTAAAGGGATGTTAGTGAATAAAGATTTTATATCAAAACTGGCCATATACAGATTTTTGGACGGAAATTCGGACGGATTTAAATTTGAAATATCTTTTGCAAATGTAAAAGAATCACGAATTGAGTATTTGTTAATAGAAAAGTCGGATAAAACTGGGACCAAAAATTTTGAAAATAAACGTTTTAACCTTTGTTGCTGTAGCAATTAATAGATTTTTATTTCCCCCTGGCAAATCAAGACTTGTATATTTTCTGTTTTGGACACATTGAATGAGATATAAACAGGGTTTAGGTCATTGTGCCAGAATTTATGATGGTGTAAATGAGCACCTTGCGGATCAAATTCTTTACTAGACGAATACTTCTTTAATACTGTGCAGATCAAGCTAAAATTTAAAAATGTTGTAGTCTTGGTACCAAGAAGGTCGAATAACGATTTAAATAGGTTTTATATTAAAGGTATAGTTTGTTCTCGGCCATATAGTAATTTTATTTTTGAAACGCCATATTGTATTCCTTTAACCTGAGCTTGCGCTTGGAATTTCATCAAAATTGATTTATACAATAATAATAAATATTTGTACAGTGGTTATTTCAAACATTACATACTTAAATCGTATATTATGAAACAAGGATAACACTATCCTATTGATTTTAATTAGGGGATCTCCATATTGCAATTGGAATTGGTGGTTGGACCTAGATGTTAGCTCTGAACGAAGAGCATAAGGATTGTGTGCGCAATTTCTACTGTAAAATGATTCGCTAGGTTGTCATAACAAAAATATATAATACTATATATTAATATATAGTACTAGCCTTGAAAAATGCTCTAAGAATAGAGTTGGAAAAAGGGGCGATTTTTCCCCGGGCGTATGTTCAGACAGAAAAGATGTGGACTAGTCTGAGATGAGCATTATGTGGACTATAGGAAATTTGCATTTGGTTTGGCCAGCTGCACACTGAATAACAGTTTTTACCATATGATAATGATTTGTTTTCTTGCATTTTTTAGTCTGATGAAATGTAAATTAAAAAATCATATTCACAGAAATTTTTGACAAGCGCGAAATAGCCACCTTTTCAATTAGAAGGCTATATATGTGTAAGAAACAACTATAAATTTGAAAAAAGTGGCGATTTCGCGCTTGCAAAAATTGCTGTGTGGATGATTTTTTCAATTGACATTTCATCAGACTAAAAAAATGCAACAGTGCTGTGTGAATAGATCAATGTATAAACAAATCATCATCATATGGTAAAAATTTTTATTCAGTGAACAGCTGGCCAAACCAATTGCAAATTTCCTATAGTCCACATAATGTCCATCTCACACTAGTCCACATCTTTTCTCTCTAAACATACGCCCGGGGAAAAATCGACTAGTCTACCACTTTTTTTGAATTAAATTAAAAAATAGCCTAATAAACTATAATTTTAGCTGCGTAATGACATGTGTTTATAAACATTCTTTTGCCGAGATTTACTTTTTTAACAGTTTTAAAATTATCAATAAAACACATAATATCTATCAATAAAAAGTAGTTTCTAAGAATTATTGTGCAATTTTCTACGATTTTCAAAGAACCCGTGTTTTTTGTTTTTTTTTTTTGTAACGATCAGTAACGAGGGAGAAATACTGGTTTTAAGATATAAGAGTTTGAAAAATAATATACTAATAATAAGGAGAAGAAAAACATAATACTAAATTTACCCACGTTCTTTAATTATAGTTTGCGCGGTGCCGTGGGACTTAATCTCCGTGTGGAGCTCCCGCGCCACCGATCAATTATTTGTAATAAAAATAAATAAAAAATAAGAAGAAGAAGATGAATTTAAATTACAAAATTTACCCACGTTGTTTAATTATGGTTAGTGCAGTCAGTGTCGCTCCAGACAAAGTTTACCTACGCTCTCTAAATATAATTGGCGCAATGGCGTGCGCCAATGATTGCAATTATAATTTTTAAAACAAAATAACATTTTGATTGTGTTTGGGTTTGTTTTTTTGGTGTTGTGTTTTTGTATTATTTTTTTTTTTTTTTTTTTTTTTTATAAGAAGAAGAGAATGAACATAAATTACAAATGGTTTTTTGGTTTTGTGGTTTGTTTGTTGGTTTTTTTTGTGTTTTTTTTGGGTTTTTTGGTGTTTGTGTGGTTTTTTTTTTTTTTTTTTGTTTTTTTTGCTGTTTTTTTTTTTTTTTCTTTTTTTTTCTGAATTTTTGTTTTTATTTACCCACGTTCTTTAAGTATAGTTGCTTTTCTGGCTTTGTTTTTGTCTTTGTAGCTTTATACTATTCTTTTATAGGCTTTTTTTTCGACTTTGTTTCGTCTTTTGCTGATACTTTGTTTATTTTTTCTGCGTGCGGATCAACGTTGCTTCGCTCTTTTCCGCGCGGTTGAAGTGGTGTTCGTTGTCTGCTCTGTCTGTGCAATCCTTATTGTGGGCTAAATTACAGTGTGGGTTTTTTTGTCTTTTTTCCTTTTTTTTTTGTGTTGTGGCCTTGGTGCTTTCGAGTGCGTTTTTTTGTTCTTTCAATAGCCTGTTTTTTTTGATCACCCCCGTACTACTGATGATTGAAATTGTATTTTTTGAAATATAAATAATGATAAGAAGAAAAAGATGATAAACATAAATTACAAAATTTACCAGGTGCTCTAGTTATAGTTGTCGCTGTGCCATGGGGCTAAATAGCACCGATGCTAAAACACCGATGATTGCAATTATTTTTTTTGGAATAAAAAAAATAGAAGAAGAAGAAGATGATAAACATAAATTACAAATTTTATCCAGATTCTCTGATTATAGTTGGTGCGGTACCGTAGGGTTAAATCGCCGCGTGAACGATGAAAGAATATTGATTTTAAGATAATAAGCGTTAGAATTATAATAATAAACAGAAAAAGATGAACATAAATTATAAAATTTTTTCCCAACGTTCTGTAATTATAGTGTGCACGGTGCTGTGGGGCTAAAGCGTCGCGTGGCGTTACCGCGCTACCGATGTTATTATTATTTTTTAATAAAACTGAATTAATTTTTTCATCAGTAATGCTAGAATTAAAAAAGTATTCTGTTGTTTTCGCTCTTTTCCGCGCGGTTGAAGTGGATGGCGCTGGGAACTGGTTCGGTTTCCGCCACCAATTAAAACCGGACCGTCTTCTACTTTTTGTGCGGTTTCTATGAGCGCCTGTTCGTTGTCTGCTCTGTCTGTGCAATTCTTATTGTTGCCAAAAGGCTGTTACTGTGCGGTTGGGAGTTTTTATTAGTCTATTTTTCCATTTTTTTATTTTGATCAATAAATCGATAACAAGGCCCTAAATGAAAAAAAGTGCTTTCTAAGAAAGTCGCGTAATTTTTTGTTCTTTCCAATAAGCCCATGTTTATTTTTGATCAATCAGTAACGAATGAGGAATATCGCTTTAAAGGATTGAGCGTTGGAATAATAATAATAAGAAGAAGAAGAAGGTTCTGAATTTCAAAATTTGCCCACGTTCTCTAATAATGGTTGGCGTGGCGCCGCGTGGCTAAATCGCCCCGTGGCGCTCCCGCGCCACCCATGATTATATATGTTTTTGGTCATACTGGTTTTGGTGTAAGGCATGCTTTGGGAAAATTATTATTCTCAATTTTAAATATCATGCTATAAAATCAAATATAAAATATAAAAGCTCCAGAGCTCCGTTATTTAAAGCGAAGGGAGCTCTGGAGTTTCTTATGCAAGTTGAGTAATCTAATGCTCATTTACCTTGAATTCTTCGATATTTTAATTTAACCGTATTAACAATAATTTTTAACGTTTTTCATGGGTGGCGCGGGAGCGCCCGGGCGATTTAGCCCCGCGGCGCCGCGCCATCCATTATTAGAAAACGTGGGTAAATTTTGAAATTCACAACCATTGAAAACTTTTTCTTTTTTTTCTTCTTCTGCTTCTTCTTCTTCTTTTTCTTATTATTATTATTATTATTATTATTATTATTATTATTATTATTATTATTATTATTATTATTATTATTAGTATTAGTAGTAGTAGTAGTAGTAGTATTTAGTATTAGTATTTTTATTAGTATTGGTATTAGTATTAGTATTATTATTATTAATATTACTATTATTATTATTATTATTATTATTATTATTATTATTATTATTATTATTATTATTGGCGCGGGATTATTATTATTATTATTATTATTATTATTATTATTATTATTATTATTATTATTATTATTATTATTATTATTATTATTATTATTATTATTATTATTATTATTATTATTATTATTATTATTATCATTATTATTATTATTATTATTATTATTATTATTATTATTATTATTTTATTGTTATAATAATATAATTATATTATTATTATTAATATTAGTATTAATATTAGTATTAGTATTAGTATTAATATTAGTATTAGTATTAGTATTATTATTATTATTATTATTATTATGGGTGGCGCGGGATTATTATTTATTTTATTATTATTATTATTCCAACGCTTAATCCTTACAAGCGATATTCCTCATTCGTTACTGATTTATCAAAAATAAACATGGGCTCATTGGAAACAAGAAAGAATTACGCAACTTTCTTAGGAAGCACTTTTTTCATTTAGGTCCTTGTTAGCAATTTATTGATCAAAATAAAAAATTAAAAAAACAGAATAATAAAAAATCCCGACCGCACAATAACACCCTTTTGGCAACAATAAGTATTGTACAGAGCAGACAACGAACAGCCCCTCATAGAAACCGCACAAAAAAAGCAGAAGACCGGTTTTAATTGGTGGTGGAAACCGAACCAGTTCCTAGCGCCATCTACTTCAACTGCGCGGAAAACGGCGAAAACAAAAAAGTAATTTTTTAATTCTTGCATTCCTGATGACAAAATTAATTTAAACTTTTATTTTAAAAAATAATAAAAACATCGGTAGCGCGGTAACGCCACGCGGCGGTTTAGCCCCACAGCACCGTGCACACTATAATTAGAGAATGTTGCCAAATTTTTTAAAACTTTATGTTCATCTTCTTCTATTTATTATTATAATTCTAAAGCTCATTATCTTAAAATCAATATTCTTTCATCGTTCACGCGGCGATTTAACCCTGCAGTACAGCACCAGCTATATTCAGAAAATCTGGATAAAATTTGTAATTTATGTTCATCATCTTCTTCTTTTAATTTTTTATTCCAAAAAAATAATTGCAATCATCGGTGTTTTAGCTTCGGTGCTATTTAGCCCCATGGCACTGCGGGTAAATTTTGTAATTCATGTTTATCATCTTTTTCTTATTATTACTTATACTTCCAAAATATAATTCCAATTATCGGTGGTGCAGGGGTTCCCCACTGCAATGTAGCCCACGGCACCGCGCCAACTATACTTAGAGAACGTGGGTCAATTTCGTAATTTATGTTCATCATCTTCTTATTATTATTTTTATTTTAAAAATTATAATTGAAATCATTGGCGCACGCCATCGCGCCAACTATATTTAGAGAACGTAGGTAAACTTTGTCTGGAGTGCCACTGCACCGCGCTAACTATATAACAAGAATTCCGTGGGGGTATTTAGGTTCATCTTCTTCTTTCATTTTTATTATAAATGAATTATCGGTGGCGCGGGAGCACCACACGGAGACTAAGCCCAAAGGCAAACTATAATTAAAGAACGTGGGTAAATTTAGTATTATGTTCTTCTTCCCCTTATTATTATTTTATTATTTTTCAAACGCTTATATCTTAAAACCAGTATTCCTCCTTCGTTACTGATTGATAAAAAAAACAAACAAAACATGGGTTATTTGGAAATCGTAGAAAATTGCGCAACAATTTTTCGGAACTACTTTTGATTCATAAATAATATAAGTTCTATTGATAATATTCAAACTGTTAAAAAAGTATATCTCGGCAACGGAATGATTATAAACATATGTCATTGCGCAGCTAAAACTATAGTTTATTAGGCTATTTTTTAATTTAATTCAAAAAAATGGTAGACTAGCCTTGAAAAATGCTCTAAGAATAGAGCAGGAAAAAGGGGCGATTTTTCCCCGGGCGTATGTTTAGACAGAAAAGATGTGAACTAGTCTGAGGTGGACATTATGTGGACAATAAGAATTTTGCATTTGGTTTGCGCAGCTGCTCACTAAATAAAAATTTCTAACAATGATAATGATTTGTTTATACATTGATCTAATGACACAGAACTGTTGCATTTTTTTTAGTTTGATGAAATGTCAATTGAAAAAATCATACTCACAGCAATCTTTGACAAGCGCAAAATCGCCACTTTTTTAAATTTATAGTTGTTCCTTACACATACAAAATATAACCTTCTAATTGAAAAAGTGGCGATTTCGCGCTTGTCAAAGATTGCTGTGAGTATGATTTTTTCAATTGACATTTCATCAGACTAAAAAATGCAACAGTGCTGTGTGATTAGATCAATGTATAAACAAATCATTATCATATGCTAGAAATTTTTGTTCAGTGAGTAGCTGCCCAAACCAAATGCAAAATTCTTATTGTCCACATAATGTCCATCTCAGACTAAAGACGAATTCTATCAGGGTGAAAACAGCAGGGTAGTAAAGTAACCACTCGTTCTTCGAGAAAATATCACGTGTAGAAAAAACATTTGACGCAACTTAATAGTAATTGGTTACATCATCCCTGCCAAATTTTTTTCTTCCTTACAGCGAGCGGTGACGCCCTTAATTTCAGCCTGAAGGATTTTAACTATAGTCCACATCTTTTCTGTCTAAACATAAGCCAGGGGAAAAATCGTCCCTTTTTCCTGCTCTATTCTTAGAGCATTTTTCAAGACTAGTTTCATTTTTAAAGTGTTGAAGAAATAGTTTGAGTCACATTTAAGTTCTTTCACACTCTTCTCCTGGCTAAAAACCAGCTCAATGTACGATTTGCGAACCGTCCTGCCTCATTTGAGTACTGCCATATCTGAGTCCTGCAGCAGACAATGTATTCAAAAGGTAGCGTTGTACCTAACAAAGTGTCCTTTTTTCATCTTGCTACTTCTTACCAGCAGGACCAAAATTCACAAAACGGGATACACCCGGGGTGTCCCCTGGGTATTTCTACTTGGGGTATTTGTAAATGGCAGTTGTAGTCGCGTGATTTTACCTTTTTTTGTTCAATAATACTTTTTTCGACCTTTTCACACAAGCCAAATGGGATTTTCAAGTTTCAGCCGTTTTTTTTTCGTTTTCAGATTTTTACTGCGAATCGAAATGTTCTGCTGTTTTTTTAAGAAATAAAATTATTAAAATCTGTCTATCTGATACGTCATAATATCGGTTTTTTAATATCGGTCTTTGTACTAAAGCATTGGTTTGTAAGTTTTATTATGTCAAAGTAGATACAATAATTGACTACAACAAAAATTACCATACTATAAAATTGTTTAAATGAAAGAAAAATAATAAATTTTCAAACTCGGTTTAGTGTAAAACTAAGTCCTCATTAACAGCAAGGATCGTCTGTTATGATTATAGAGCTTAGGATGGAATTTTTTGGGTGCAATTCTTTTGATTTTCAGGCTTTTATCATTTATTATTATTTTCTTTCACTTAACATAAAATCATTTGAATTAAATCAATTAAATTTATATTTACAGGAATGATCTAAAACTGCTGGATTATTATTTTGCTTCCGTATAATATAAATCCTGATATAAAAAAAAATTAAGCCATTATTTTTACTGACAACAAAAATAACAAAAAAAACTAAAGCAAAAACCCATTAGGGTCAGTCGGTTGTTGTTGCATAAATTGCATAATTTTTTGTCGTTATTTATAACTTCCCCATGTACGATGTCTTTAGAGTCATAACTTTGAGCTGCCGGATATTTTTGAGAACTTTGAACCGCGAAAAAAAAGAACTTGGAACTTCTAAGAAAAAAAAATGGTTTGGGCTTAGATTTAGGCTTCGCTTAGGCTTAGGTACAGAATAGCCATGAATAGAATACAGAATAATGCCGATGGCAGGTATCCACTATATCTTTATAGCGTGTGTTTTCTTCGCGGGGATGTGGCTTCTCTAAAAAGTATGGACAGCAAAGCTAGATTTTGTAATTTTACCTTGGTCGGTTTGTGGTCGGTGGTTTTTTATGTTCACATCATTACATTCTTACCGACACAAACTACGAAATTTAGCTTTATTTTTGAGCTTCCATATTTTGAGTAGCCACATCCCAGCAAAAAAACACAAGCTATAAAAAAATAGTGGATAGGATGAAAATTCAGGGAGTGACAACACGATTTCATCAACACCATGGTGGAAAGTATTTTGTCCAAAACGGGATTAGAGGAAACCTTTAAGCCGGGCCGTCAGCATATCATAATTATGGTATATGTTTTTTTCAATTGTCACAAAAAATTCACACATAATTGTTTCTTCCGCATTAATATTTTGGTTTAAATTAAGCTGAAGAACTGATAAGGTCTATACACCTCTTCTAAACATATATTAAAATGTCCGCTATAATAAATTTACTTTGAAGCACCGAAATTTGAGTAAGTAAAAACGCCAACGTTGGTTTTTTGGCACAAAAGGCAGTAGCAGTTTTGCGAGGTTTTCGACGGTTGAAGACGTTCGCAGATTGTTTTATCTGTAATATTTCTTCGTAACCGCAAAACAGGCTCCAATAGCGTAAAGAATAACGTTGACGAAGCAAAACGCCTAAAAGTAACGTTAAAATTTTATAATCTAAAACGTAGTGCACAATGTTGAAGTGCTTTAATATATCGGTTTGTGCTAAATAATTTTTGGTTTTTTGGACTAAACATCAAAATAGTTAAAAATCATCACTAAAAAAGTATTTTTGAGCGATTGCCTTTAGAGCTGACTCTTGGATCAGAGTAATGAACCCAGCGAAACATTTGCAAACAGAGTTTGCAAAAAACGTCTCGCTGAATTTAACCTTAAAAGATCCGGTAGTGAACCCTGGGGTTTCACCCTTAGTTTTCTACGGCCCCCGCCAGCTGAGACGTTTTTTGCAAACTCTGTTTGCAAATGTTTGGCTGCGCTTCATAATGCTGATCCAAGAGTCAGGCTTACTAAAGGCAATCGCTCAAGGATACGCCAGGTACCACCTTTTGTGGGTGCGGGGTGTAAGTGCCCCGGCAAATGCTGGATTTCAGACCTTAAAAGATCCGGTAGTGAACCATGGGGTTTCACCCTTTTTCAGTTTTCTAAGGCCAACGCCAGCTGAGACGTTTTTTGCAAACTCTCTTTGCAAATGTTGCGCTCGGGTTTTTCATTTTACTCTGATCCAAGAGTAAGCTCTAAAGGCAATCACTCAAGAGATCCACCGCCAGGTATCACCTTTTGTGGGTGCGGGGTGAAACTCCCCAGCCAAAAGCTAAATCTAACCTTGAAAAGAATCCGGTAGTGAACCAGTGGTTTCACCCTTCGTTTTCTAAGGCTCCCGCCCCAGCTGAGAACGTTTTTTGCAAACTCTGTTTGCAAATGTTTGCTAGACTTCCTTCTCTGATAAGAGTCAGCTCTAAAGGCAATCGCTCAAGGATCCGCCAGGTACCACCTTTTGTGGACGCGGGGTGAAAGTCCCCAGCCAAAAGCTGAATTTAACCTTAAAAAAGTATTTTAGTCAACAATGATTTTGAAGTAGCAAAAATGAAGTTGAAATTTGTGCTTTGAAACTAATTTTAAACCTACATAGGTTTTTTTAATGTTTTGATTGTAAAATAATCAAAATTTAAATGCTAATTTTAAAAAGCCCATTCCAAACTTTTAAACAGAAGCATTTTCTGCAATTAAAACATTAAAAAAGTGGGAACCAAGCGCTATAGCAGCGCCGTAACTAAAATTCCCCAAAAATACTTTTGTTTTTGTAATATTAGAAGTATGTAAGAAATTTAGAAGGGTCGAAATTTTAAACTAATAAATATTTAAAATCTTTAAAACCGTAAAATGTACTAGTCGTCCGCTGTTTCTAATTTTTCTCCTACATATGATTGGCGCTGGTTGTCATTGCAACCTTTTCCTACACTAAAAAACCCTTATTCAGAAGTAGTCGATACTGCGGGTTATTTTTTACCGCACGAAAATGAAAGTCAATCTATTATAGCACATTAGACGCGCCTCTGATTGTATTGGTGCAAAAAATGAACGTATGCGCAGCCAAATATACATAGAGACTCTGTATAAACTACTTCGGAATAAGGGTTTTTTAGTGTTAGAAAGAGGGTACATAACTACTAGCGCCAATCATATGTAGAGGGAAAATTGAGAAACAGCGAGCGACCAGTACATTTTACGGTTTAAAATATTTCAAATATTTATTGGTTTAAAATCTCGACCCCATTTCTTCAAAATTTCTTAAATACTTTTTAAATATTGCAAAAGCAAAAGCAGTTTTTGGGGAATTTTAGTTTTTTGCCGTTTCAGGTACGGCGCTGCTGGCGCGCTTGTTTTCCAGGTTTTTAATGTTTCAATTACAGAAAATGCTTAATTTAAAAGTTTGGAATGGACTTTTTAAAATTAATTTTTAAGTTTCGAATAGTTTTACAAGCAAAACATTAAAAAAAACTATGTAGGTTTAAAATTAGTTTAAAAGCACAAATTTCATCTTTATTTTTACTAATTCGAAATCACTGTTCAGGATAATACTATTTTAGTGGTGATTTTAAACTATTGTGACGTTTAATTAAAAAAAACAAAAATTTATTTAGCACAAACTGATATATTACAGCACTTCAACGTAGTAAAACATATCATCGTGTAGCAATTTTTATGAAGTATAGGTTTAAACTTAAGAAACTAAGAAAGCTAAGATTTTTTCAAATTTCATTTTTTTTCTTTTTGTATCCTCTCTCGTACAGTAAAAGACGCTTATTCCGAACTAGTCTATACCGCAGGTATTTCTGCTTGTGATAAATAGCGACACTTTTCACTTAATGTGTAACATGTGGACCTTACTTACCGAAGCGACAGCCCAGGCGGCGTAACTTGGGCAAACATTAACAGACGCTTTAAATACGTTACACTCCGTTCTGAATGTACCGGTAGCGTACCAAGCTTCTAGACAGCCGGCTATGAAATACACTATTACAACAATAACGCTGTACCAGAGATCCTAAAATGAGCCATTTTAGTCAAATAAAACAATGCTTTTTAGCAGCTTTCAAGTTGTTTTCACAGTTTTTCTGCAGATTTTATATAAGAAAAATTTTTCCCCAGGTGATTTTTCCCCAGGCGTATGTTTAGACAGAAAAGATGTGGACTAGTCTGAAATTTCGCATTTGGCTTGGACAGCTGCTCACTGCATAATTTTTACCATATGATAATGATTTGTTTATACATTGGTCTAATCACACAATACTGTTGCATTTTTTTAGTCTGATGAAATGTCAATTGAAAAAATCATACTCACAGCAATTTTTGAAAAGCGCGAAATCGCCGCTATACTTGTGTGTGTAAAAAACAACTATAAATTAGAAAATATGGCGATTTCGCGCTTGTCAAAGATTGCTGTGAGTATAATTTTTTCAATTGACATTTCATCAGACTAAAAAATGCAACAGTGCTGTGTGATTAGTTCAATGTATAAACGAATAATTATCATATGGTAGAATATTTTATTCAGTGGGCAGCTGCCCAAACCAAACGCAAATTTCCTATAGTCCACACATAATGTCCATCTCAGACTAGTCCACATCTTTTCTGTCTAAACATACGCCCGGGGAAAAACGCCTCCTTTTTCTGCTCTATTTTAGAGCAATTTTCAAGGCTAGTCTACCACTTTTTTGAATCAAATTAAAACAAAGAGCCTAATAAACTATAGTTTTAGCTGCGCAGTGACATATGTTTATAATCATTCCGTTGCGATATATACTTTTTTAACAGTTTTAATATTATCAACATAACACGTATCATTTATCAATAAAAAATGAAAAAAAATGGCTCCTAAGATATTTATGGCGGAATTTTCTACACTTTTCAAAGAACCCATGTTATGTTTCTTTCTGATCAATCAGTAACCAAGAAGGAACATCGGTTTTAAGATATAAGCGTTTGTGCGGTGCCGTGTATATCTTCGTGTGGCGCTCTCGCGCCCCCGATAATTCATTTATAATAAAATGAAAAATAATAAGAAAATAATAATAATAAGAAGATGATGAACATGAATTACAAGATTTACCTACGTTCTCTAATTATAGTTGGCGTGGTGCCGTGTGCTAAATTGCAGTGTGAAACCCCCGCACCACCTATGATTGCAATTATAATTCTTAAAATAAAAATAATAATAATAAGAAGATGATAAACATAAATTACAAAATTTACCAGGTGCTATAGAAAGAAATTGATTTAAAAATATTGATTTATTTCAGTTCACATTAAATTGTTTGAATTTTGGGTAAGAAATTTTATTGATAATGTTTAAAATTGTAAATTGAACTCATTGTGTTTGCGCTTTTTTTTAAATACGTTGTATTCTATATAAATACACAACGACCCGGTAGTTTATTTCCAATGGACTTTTCTATTCGGACTTATTTAGACTTCAACACTTTTCTTTTGTTAAGTGAAATAAAGAATTATCGCGTAAAAGTATTTCCTAATTATATAGAATTAATTTTAAAATGGACGTCACGAAAAATCTAAAATGCGTTTAAAATTTACTAATTTCATTATTTTTTTAGATCGTAAGCAAAAAACTTTATTATTAGAAAATTTAAAATTTGCATAACGCTAGAATTTTAAAGACCTTTAAACGGCGGATACTCTTCGGTATTTCCGGCTATATGTTTTGCTTCGTAAAAATTAAAGTGAGAGAAGCTAAAAATTAGAGTTCATTTTTTCCCAAAGCGCTTATTGGCGGAAAATAATCGGTGGAGATATTCAACACTGAACAACTTCCGTTCAAATAGGAGATTTATGTTATATATTTTTGGTTTTACCATCGTGATATTTTGTTTATTTTAATTTTCCATTGTAATGAAGCAAAATTTGTAACATGAAATCCGCAATATTAAAAGCCAATGAAAAATTTTTTAGACGACTAAATTTATATTCTTGGGGGTTTTTTCATGATAAAAATGTCATTCGAAGATACAGTATAAGTCTATTTATACAGCCCCTGCTTTTTACTGCTCGCGAAAATATCATACGAAAATAACCGTTTACCATTGACAATAAAGTGGATTATTTTTTTATGAAAATAGTTTTTTAAGGTAAAGCAGACGTGGCTGGTTTATTTATTTAGGCAAAAACAAAAAGGGGAGTAACCACTGAAATTCAAGCAATTTATTCATTATTGTATTTTTTTTATAGCAATTAATCCTATTTTAGCCTCTAATTTTTATGAATTCTAATTCATTGATATAAAAGGCACCACATTGTGTTGTGTTAACTTGATTGGTTTTACTTTGATTTGATTTGACTACATTCACCCCCACAAATAGTTTTATAACCGATTGTATGGTAATGTTTTTACAAATTTTAGAGTGTCAAGTGGAACTGGACTAAAATTGCAAAAAAAACCCGAGTAATGAATATTAAACATAATAATAATAAGTGTTGTATAAAAATGTGCTCGTGCATTTTAAGAAAATACGTTGTTAAACTTCACAAGCAAAAAACTAAAATTTTTTTTTGATTTTGATAAAAAAACTTTAAAAAGTTTAAGTGATCCTGGAAACGTGATAATAAAGGCAAATTATTGTTAACAGCTTTTAAATGATGCCACATTTTTCTTGTTTCTGATTTTTGATTAAAAAAAACAAACAAATATTAAAGTATTCTGATTAAAAAAAACAAATATTAAAGAATAATGACAAAAACTAAACTGAACGTAAATTAAAAAAAAAGAAAAAAAAAACTATTTGTCCATTTTTATAAATGTTTTTGTTTAATATTTTTTAATAATATAAATTTAAAAATAAATTCAAGAAAGCTACACTTACAATTTGCCGCCACGGCATTTGCTCCAGGTGAGTCATGTGTAAACCCAAAACAAAAATGACCAGAAGCACAAAAGTTAAGCAAATCCATAGGCAAGCTTGAACGAGAACAAAATGCTGTCCTTGTAAAACTCCGTGGAACCATGTCCCGAATACACCTGATACACAACCAACCACAATAAACCCGACAATCTAAAATATATTTTTTAATTATAGACAATGTGAACTTGCACATAGAAAACATTTCATTTTAATAAAAAATATAAAAGCAATAAAAAAACTGGTTAGCGAGTGGCAAGTTAAAAACTGAAATTCAAAATGGTTTAGTTTCAAAATCACATAACAAATAAAGTAAATTTAAAATTATTTTGACGGTAACCAAATACAACGAAATTAAAATCTATATAAATACTGTGTGGGTAAAAAAATTTTAAAACTTAAATTAATTCCGATATCTAGGAAATGAAAAACTTGATCTCAAAGAAACATTCAAAAAATGAAACCTTTATAATCAATTGTTAGATTTGCCAATGCCTCTGTCTACAGCAAAGCAACAACAAAATTAGATTGTATAAGTTATAATTTAAGACTATAAAAACAAAAAGTTTTAATAAAAGTCAGCAATCAACAGTGACAAGTGGCAAAAGTTCTGTGTTTGTTTAGAAATTTGATTTAGAGTCGATGGAGCCGAGAGAACTTGGAGCTGGAATTTGAAACCAAAAATAGGGAACTTGGAGCCATAAATTTGTAATTGGATTTAAAAATAAAAATCACTAAAACTTAACCTAATATTTATTCGAGTCCAGTTTTTTAATATGCGTTTAGTTTTATGCTTTATTTTTTTAATTTTTTCTTTGCACTTTTTATTCAATTTTTTTCATTTCAGCTTTACCCAATATATTTATTTTTTAAAAAGCTTTTTTTATAAAAACTAATTAATTCCTAAATATATATATATATATATATATATATATATATATATATATATATATATATATATATATATATATATATATATCTGTTTAAATTTATTCTTTTCGTAAACGTCGTAATTTCTTCGATTTAAGGCTGGTTCCTACTTATGACAAAACTTCCTTTGGACAAATACAGCGTAAAAACGTCCTTTGAACAAATTGTTTTTTTTTTTTTGTCCAAAGGGGGTTGGTTGTTTTTTGTTTTGTTGACTTTGTTCTTTGAACAAAGTCCAAAGGACAAAAGCGAAAGGACAACTTGTTCTTATTTTCTTGTGCTTTGGACTTTTCCCTTTAGATTTTGTCCTATGGACTTTGTCCAAAGGACAAATTTTAAGTTGCGTTCATACTTCGTCCAAAGGAAAAACTCCAAAGGGCGTTTTGGATTGTCCAAAGGACGTTTTGGTTTTTCTAAAATTGTCCTTTGGACTTTGTCCAAAGGACGTTGTGTCATAAGTAGAAACCAGCCTTTAAGGTCGATGGAGAGCAGTAAACCTTGAGCTAAAAACTTGGAGACAAAAATAGGGAACTTGGAGCCGTAAGTGGTGAACTTTTAGCCATAAGTTGTGAACTTAAAGACGAAAGTCAAAATGACTGAAACCTATAGCTAAGCTTAAACGAAACCTAAATCTAGGTCTAACAAAATTTTCTTAGTGACCCCAACGTTCCATTGTTCGCGGCTCCAAATTCCAAAAAAATTTCGACGGCTTTAAGTTTCCCACTTACAGCCCCGTACCAATTTTTTTTCAATTTATTTGGTAGTTTACATTATATTTAAATTGTTTATAAAGCTTTTAATTTATTTCCTGTCGTGTTTATAAATAGAAGCTTTTAAAATTTGACTGGCGATAACAATGATAAATTTTCGAAACGTTTTATTATGAATTCAAAAGGCTTCATTCTTTGTAAAACTTTTTCCACACAATAATTTATTGGTAAATTAATCGGTTTTATTAATTTTTTTAAATTCCATATAAAAAATGTTTTTTTATATTGACCACAACAAATATATCGAAAATATAGAAAAAAATCACAGAATATTGTAATAAAAATAACAAAAAAAAGTTTCAAAAATGCTAACCTAGGTTGTAGTTATCAGGCGTTTAGTGGAGTACATGGTGTTTGGAACCATAAACACAGATAACTTGGAGCTATCGGAAAATTTTGGGAACTTGGAGCCACGAAAATGGAAACTTTAAGACCAAACTAAAAAATGGGGTTAGATTTTGGCTTTTTTAGGCTTTTACACTCTGGGCTCCAAGGTCATAACTTCCGGCTCTAAGTTCTCCATTTTCGGCTTCAAGTTCTAGCTGTAAGTGCCCTTGGCTTTAATGGTTTGTACTTCGTCAAAAGGGTCTAAAGGACAAAACCAAAAACTCCGATTTTGGTTTTTTTGGGATTTGTTCAGCATTTTTGGCATTTTAACCTAAAGAAAAAGTATAAAAAGTTTTTAAAATTCAAAAAATGCCCCTAGATTGCCCAAAATCGAAGTTTTTGTTTTTGTCCGTTTGACACTTTGAACGAAGCATGTCCCGGGTTAAATTGTTTGGTGTGCCCCTGCCCTAAGGTCTGCCAGCCGCGTAAACCCCGTACTGAAAAAACCTTTAGCCCCTAGTCGTAACAGATATTCCAAGATTCATGTTTGTTTGAAGGTACAAAGTATAATATGCCAACAATTGTATCTGCCCACAGACCTTTTGGTGAATTTTTTCCTAGCACAGCTTAATTCCTTGTATACATAAAACTTACTATTTGCAAAATCCGTAGCCATGCAGAGGGGGTGCAGCAATAGGCGACATTCAAAGACCCGCCGAATTCGTAATCGTATTCGTAGTGGGTGTCCTGTTTGGTTGTGGTTTTGGTGGTGGTTGTGACCAGAGTTCCGTCCGGCTGCTGGGTGGTGTAAACCTCCTTTTTCACAACGGCTCCCATACTACCCGAGTCCGACTGAAATTAAATATTTAACAAATCAATCAACTGCAAAACGGCAATGCTATATAGCGTAAACCAAATGTGCATAATTTAACTAATAAAGATAAGTTTAATCTGAACACAAAGCAGGCTTTTTAAAATCTTATTAAAGACGTGATCTTAAAGTTTTACTTTGATAACTAAAATTTACACTCCATGGTTAACGTTGTTTATGAGTTTTATCATGATACCCTTATGATTTTCTGTTTTTGATTATGATTAAAAAAAATACTAAATTTACTGGTGTATTTTTTTAGGAATTTTTACGGAATTCACCAAAAGCGTTTTCTTAAAAAAGAGTACTTGAGTATCACCCCTTTTAAACACGCCATGCTTGAACGCCACGCCATTAAAGCTTTAAGTATAAAAAAAACTAAAATCAAACAAAACAAAATTAAATAGAGTATCAATTATATGCGTTCAAACCTTATAATTTTTTATCAATTATATGAGTTTTAATGCTATAATTTTGAAATCCCGAAGCCAAATTTGTTAGTAAACAATTAACAAAAACCTAGAGCCAATTTAACATTTATAAATTTTATGTCAAAGACACTCACAGTTTAGATAAAAAACATCTTTGAATGAATTGTTGAATATGCGTCTAGTTTTAAATCCATATTTTTTAATTTAAAAAAATCAGCGATCTTTTTAGGGTTTTTATGTCAAAGACACTCACAGTTTAAATAAAAAACATCTTTGAATGAATTGTTGAATATGCGTCTAGTTTTAAATCCATATTTTTTAATTTAAAAAAATCAGCGATCTTTTTAGGTTTTTTTTTCGATAGATCGCTTTAGATTTGAAAGTACAGAGAAATAGTTTTTTTATATTTTTAAATTTTGCTATTTATGAAAATGATTTTATTCTGCAACGTATTTTAATTTTAGGCAAATAAAATCTAGCTGATTGCGAAAATTGCAGTATTGAATCGACTATTTAACAACAAAGCCATTCAAAATTTTTAACAAAATCGGTTTAATAATAAGGATCAAAACGCGTATTTTAATAACTATTTATCAATTTACTTAATTAAAAACCCAAATGCAAATTTTTAAAGGGCTAAAAATGTATATTTTATAAAAAGGTGTATTCTAGTATATTTTGTAAAAAGGTGGAATTAAAAAAAAATCTGCGTTCTTATTTGTTATTTAAAAAAACGTCATTACCGCACAATTTTAATTGGTTCCCTCATGTCTGCATTCTAATTTTCAGCGTCAGCCAGATATAATTCAACCATAGGGAATTAGAATACAAGAAAAACTTGTTTTAAAAATAGAGACCGCTAATTATTGATTTAAAAGCGTAAAAATTTTAAAAGTATTACAAATTTGGAGAAAAATTTTAAATGTTGCTGTAGCAGTTAAAAAACGATGATTTGTATCTTTAAGGATTAGCTCACACCTAACTGACAAGTGAAAAGTCACAACACATTCACACTTCACGCCACAGCCACGAGTAACAATGTAATAGAGCAAACGCGCGTGGAACGCGTTGTCACTTGTCACTTGTAACTTCAGTGTGAAATAGCCTTAAGGTCTCTCCGGGACAGTTTTCTTAAGTATGGAAAATCGCCATTTTTGGCATACCAGATCTCGTGAAATACATTAATATTTCACTAAAAAATTTATATTAGTGTTAAAAAGGCAGAAATATCACGATTATAAAGTGAACATTCATTATATTATTGTAAGTAATTGAAATAATTGATATTAAAAATCAAATTGCAATGAAATTTTTTTTAAAACCCTTAAAAATATTTACTACACACTATTTATTTAAAAAATACTTCCAATAGAGAAACACAGTTACCCTCTTTCACGTACGTAAAAATTAAACTGAATATTGTTGTATTTATGGTTTAATAAAGAATTTTCCGTGAAAAATGGGGTTAATTTTTTTCAAAATTTCGTTAAAACTTCGATTTAATTTAATTTGGTAAAATTTAAAGCTCCAGATAGTATATTTCTATTGAAATTTATAATTTTTGGAAGGCCATAACATCTTTTGTATTTTTTAACGCATAAATAGTTCTGTCGTGCGTCATGCGTTTTATCAATTTTTTTCAGAAGGGTGGTTTGCAGTGGCATAGTCGGTTAGCTCGTTGTCAAACTTTTTGAAAGGTCCCGAGATCGATTTCCAAATAAAACATATTTGGCCACGATTTTTTTTTTGATTTTAATAATGTTTTTTTTTACAATTTTAAAAATTTATTTAACATAAATTAAAAAAATATCATTATTGTAATCAGGATTTGTTGCCTGCTTTTCGCCAATTTAGTCAAATTTTCGTCATTTGAATATCTTAAAATATTATAATACTCTATAAGTATAATAATTCAAAAGTAAATTGTGTGTAAATAAAATTGGGTAATTTTTGCTCTTTATTGCAATTGGTTTACTACTGAACGCTCTGCAATAAAAACTGTCCGGAGAGACCTTAAGGTGCGTTCATACTTATGACAAAGTCCAAAGGACAAATACAGCGTATAAACGTATGTAAAAACGTCCTTTGGACTTTTAAGGACGTTTTGTCATAAGTATGAACGCACCCTTAAAAAGTTTTCTAAAATTATATTAAAAAACAAATATTTTATTCGAAATTTGATTTATAATTGGTTTATAAGTAAATATACATCGTAAAACACATTTGGAAGCCACAATGTATATGTATGGGGGTTTTAAGAGCTTTAAAAAGGAGTTAAAACAAATTTTTGTTATAAATATTTCTTGATTCAAGATTACTTATTATCAAATAATATAATATACAGACTGTTTTAGTAACAATTTACTTCGACACGAACTGTACTTAAAGTGAAAAAACAATATATAAAATCAATCTGTTTTAAAACACAAAAAATGTATAAAAAATAGACGAGCTTGTTGTTTCTAGGAACCAGCTTGTTGTTTCTATGAAATGAACCACTAACTAGTTTGTTGTTTCTATGAACTGAGTGAAATTTGTTTAGTTATTTATATGGGTTTTAAAAACTTAATAAAAAAATGTCAAAATTTGTCAAAACAACAAAACCAGCAGCCACGTCCTTATACATTGTATACTAATAAAAAGTACTACGCAAATAATAAAACATATAAAATAACTTAAACAAACAATAAATCATACGGTTACAAAAAAAACTTAAAAGCATAGCTTTAAACTTAAAAAAACTTAAACTTAGCATCTAGACAGTCAAGAATATAAAATTAATAGGAAAAACATTTTCAAAATATTTTTAAAATGAAAACTTTAGATTTTTTTGAGTTTTTAAAAAAATTTTTGAAAATATTTGTCTATTTAAATCAAAGGTAGCTTAAAAATTTATTCTAAATTAAAAAAATAGTTTAATTTACACAAGATTAACATCCATGTTTTCTAGAGACATGTCTTTGAAAGCGGGGAATATTTTATGAGTCAACATCTTTTAAAAGGGGCGTCTTTCAGTCTGCATTGAAAATTTTACTACACGCTAACTACGACATTTATGTAAGAACGTATAGGTTACCACCCACTTTTTAAAGTCCAGTTACTATAGTATAGTGAGTGTGTGGATAAATTACCTGCAAAGATTTTTCGCGTGAAATAGTATTCGCAAATCCTAAGGTTGCACATCAACACTGTTGTTCAAAGAAATTTTTTTTCGATAAACGCAATCTTAATGAATGCTGGGGTTGGCGTTCTTTCGCTGAAAATTCTGTTATTATGTAAGTAAAATTTTCCAAATTATAAGATTACAACTCTTATTTTTTGTTTTCAAAAACTAAACATTCGATTATTTAACTGGTTAAACAAATGCGAAAGTGTACTGAAAAAGTCTGTTCTACGGATATATAGCTCAAAATACTATATTATCACAGCAACTATCGGTTGCTCAAAATTATATCATCGAAGATGCTGTAGATTGGTCTTATTGGTAGATTAATCATTTAAATTACATACAAAAAATAATAGGAATATTTCTTCGTGCTGCTTATATTTAATTTGTACAGAAAAGACTTCGGGGTTCTGGAGAAGTCCTTCACGAAAATGTTTATTGTAAAATGTAACATACTTCAATTTTTTTTATATTTTATTATTGCATAAAAAATGATTGTGGGATTTGATTTCCGTCCTTTCTAAACACAAATATACAAAACAAAAAACACCAACAGACTTCCATTGTTAATTATATTTTAAATTAAAATATTAAATTTTATCACGCAACTGAAAATATAAAAAAATGATATAAAAGAACAAAAAATATATAATAAAAATGGTGACAAAACGCAAGAATTAAGCGATTAAGCGAATACATGCAGAATCTAGAAAAAATGAATAAGCTAAAGTATTGAGTTTTAGAATTAAATATTAATTATTTGACAAAAACAAGTTTTAAAATATCACCGATTGTTGATTTTAAGAATAAAAAATATAACAAAGACTGTATCTTATAAAACGTAAACAATTTAACGAGAATAAATATTTGAACAGAAATAAAATTTGAAATTTTTAAGGAAACGAAGGAAAGTCATTAAAAAAGAAAAATCGTAAAATTATGCTGATTTTAATATATCTATTTGAATTATTAAAATCATACTGAATGCAGCTTCACCGTAACTGTATAAGGAACATAAAATTTGCCGCATGTTTTTTCAAAATAGAGGCAAGAGGATAGAAGATAGTATGGGGATTGTGACGTTATACTTAAGACTATATATAATAAAGTCTGCCGTAAGATATATCCGTAGAGCGGATGATACCATAATGCCATAACATCTTTTAGTATGCTATATTTGGTGGATTTAGGTAATGAAATTGACCGAACACTTTGCATTCTAAAAAATGATCAAGCACCATGTTCCGCTCGGCCGACCACGTGGTATTTTTTGACATACTATTTTTTTCCTTCCATTTCCATTTCAAACTGCCCATAAAAGTGTGTTTTAATTATTAAAACGGTTTTTCGATAATTGAATTAAAAATTATGCCAAACAAGCAAATTTTTTAGCATACGCCAAAGTTTATTTTATTTTTTAATTAAAAATTATTACCCTCACAAATTGATAGAAGTTCAAAAATCATGTGACAAAATATAAAATAAATATTAATATAACGTCAATGTGCGATTTTAACAGTCTTTGATAGTGGAGATTTTGTATTTCTTATTGGACATCAACCAACCATTTAAACTTGATCTAATTCAGCTTCCTCGCAAAAATGTGGGTGAAGGGTCTTTAGAGCCGCAAGCAGAGAACTTGGAGCCATAGAAAATTTTTGGGAACTTGGAGTCACAAGCAATGGGAACTTGGAGCCTTTAGGAAAAAATGTTTTAGGCCTACATTTAGGCTTCGGCAAACGTTTTTGCTATTTTTACTTTATCGACTACAAGTTTCCAACTTACCGCTCTAAGTTCCCTATTTTTTACTCGAAGTTCCTGCTCCAAGTCCATCGAACGCAAATCAAGATGTGAATATTTCGTGTGCTTAAATAATTGAGGTCGGCTAAGCAGAGGTTTATAACTGGTAGTCAAAATGCGTTTAGAATCGTCACGATTTCGTCCACCATACTTTACCCATTTCAAATTTTTTGAGGCCAAAAAGCGGGTCTAAAACGCAGAAAAGGATAACGCGCCAGTGCTGCTCAATGTTCAACTGCTCGTCTGAACTTATCGCCTTTTTACACTGAGCAGCGAGACGCGATATACACTCCGCATCTAAACCGAGATAGCGATCGCAAAGGGGCAATTGCAGTTTTAGAGTAAAAACAGTGTTTTGTGAAAATTCTGGATTAGGAATCAGTCGGATGTCTTAAAGTAGTGAGTGACAAAACTTGTCGGAGATAAAATATATACATAAAAAAAATCTACTTGTACTTCTTGAAATTATCCAGAAGTTTTTTTTTAAAAATAATTTTTAAAAACACAAAAAGACTTAAGTTCAAATCAAAAAGACAAGAAATAAAATAAACAATGCAAAAACAAATATGTAAAAACTTTAAAAGATACTAAAAAAAATTATTTTTTCAAAACCTATAGCATTTTTTAAACTTGGGGTGAAAGCAGGATTTTAATAAAGTTTTTTTGGACTACCAAATAGAAAATTTTGAAAACTTTCAAAATTTGACAAAATTTAAATAGAATTTTAGTAATCAAGTTTCCTAAAATAATTTACACTTAGTAATTTTGGCTTATTACATGAAAAAATTCGCCAGTTGCTGAAAAATATTCTCTAATTTTACGATTTTAGAAGGCCAAAACTTTGTAATTATTTTACCAATATTTAAAATCGATATAATTGGGTATGTTGCAGGTCTTTTAATGTTGGTTTGATTAGTGGAAATCCATATTTAACAAATTCGATTATTCAGCGGACAAGAATTTTAAGGCAATTTCCTATTATTTTCAAATTAATTATAAAAAAATACAATGTATTTGTTATAATATGAAAATAAACAAAAACAAATAACTGAATTTTGAATACATAAAGGCGATAAAATAAAAAAAAGTATTTTAGTCAATTTTCAAGAATTTTAAATAAAACACAAATAAAAAAAAAGATTTTTTGGTTTAGTACAAAGTTCGATTAAAAAATTCCGAATTTTAGTGCAGTGTACCGTGTCTGCACAGCGGAAAAATTCAATTGTCATCCGAAATAACGGCTTTATTTCTAAAGGTGTCGTCCGATTTTTTTCCACCTCATCCGCATCCAGGCATTATTCCGGGTGAGTAAGGCGATTAAAATCTACGTGCTTAGGTTTCGTTAAAGAAATATATTAGTACTCTCCGGCGTTCCGAACTCCGCCTTATTCCACCTCCACCAGCGCACCAGAAATTAGCATTAAAAACTGCACAAACAACATGGGTTTTCCCGCCACGTGAAACATAGAAAAAAATAAACACGGCATAATATTACCATAGCAGGCCAGTTCCTATCCAGCGCGATGCGAAGAAATTTCAATATTACAGCACGCCGCCTTCCGACATAATACAGTACAATCTAAAGTGCGCACAAAGTGACATGTTGGATTGGATGGAAATGAAAAGAGAAGCGGTTTATAGCGAAGATCGGCAGAAAAAAAGGGGAGGGAAAACTGGGGAATTTGTAATAACTCTTTTATTAGTTTGTATTTGTCTTAATTAGTCAATATCTGCGATAGGATCTGTTTTTGTTGTTTTTAAAATTAAAAATAAATGATCTACGGGTAATGGCATTTAAGTTAAATAAAATAAAAAATGAAAGAAACCGGAAAAAAAATACATTGGTGGTGTGCAACTCTTAGAAACATTTTCTTTTACTCGACCGAGAGTCATTTACACAAAAGTAACCTTTTCAAACCCCTATATTGATTAATTAGTGTAATTGTACATTGACATTGTTTTGATTTAAACTAACTATGTAACTGCGCTGTTTGTTTTATTCCGTAGTAAAAAAACAACTAAAAAAAAAGGAAATTTACAAATACGGCGATATTTATTTTGACTGACTAGTAATGTTTTTTCATATGCTAAAAAAACTGCATACCATAACAAAAATGCTATCTATTAAATACGTGAACGAACCCTGCAGAAAAGCGAGGAATTCACAATTATTACTATAATAATAATTCACAATTATTACTACTACGCGTTTTTTTGGCCTCAAAAATAACAAATCCAAAACAAAACAAAAATAATAAAAATTTCTAAAAAAATCTTGGTTTTGGGTAAAGGTCCGGGGGCTGTTTCATAGAACTGTAGTTTCATTGTAAAATGTGGAAAAATATTTGTGTTTTAAAATTACTGACTTGTAAATTTTAAACAAAATAAAAAGATGTTTTTATATGTGTTTTTTATATAGATTTTTTAATACATTTTTAATATAATAATTATTATATATTTATTTTTTTTTATTATGATATTTTTTATTTTTTTTTTTAATATTATATTTTTTTATTATACCCCACCACACAAAAAAAAAAATAATTCAAATTTACAATGGTATTTTAACTCAAGTTTTTTATTGTATTTTTCACTTGTATTTTCACTTGTATTCAAGTTTTTTTACAAACTTGTAAAAAAATCAAGTGAAATCGTAAAGTAAATTTTACCCTACTCGGAGTAGGGTAATTTTTTCTTTTGAGAACTTGTGAAAAATTACCAGTGGCCAAAGTTTAAAACTGGAATAACTTTAAACACACAACAGCTACGTACATGAAATTTTTAAATGTATGATCTTTTTTCAGTATGTAATTAATTTCTAAAAATTTCGTTTGTATGGCATTATGAAGCAATGTAGTTCAGGAAAAAATTTGTTTTAGAATAATTGATTGATACTCAACACAAGTTTTGTTGCTTTAAAATAAGTCAGACTCGTTTTTTCTTTATTTTTAAATTATTTTTTCAGTATGTAATTAATTTTAAAAATTTCGTTTGTATGGCATTATGAAGCAATTTAAGATTTAAACTTATTGTGTCACTTGAAACGGACATTGTAATACCAACCTCACATACTTTAAATCGATTTTTAGATATGTTGGTACCGAGGTAATAAAATATCCGAATTTGACCCCGATCGCGATCCAGTGCGTAAGAATAAGTTCGTTCTGGCCACATAGAAGTTGGATTTAAAAAAATTATTTCAGAATTGTGCGATTCTTTTATCCCCTTTCTTTATTTTTTATTCCAAAAATAGAAACATGTTGAAAGTTAAAAGAAAAAAAAGTAGAAAAAATAAATAGACATCTCAACTTTTAAGTATTTTTTTTAAATTGTAGATTGCAACGTCTTTTTCACAATTTTCGTATTGAGTTTGCTTTACAAACAATTCTTTAAAGAAATGTCTTATGCCAATATTGTAATGGCTTGTGTAGTCAGACCCAAAAGACCAAAATATCCAAACAAAACAAAAAAGTACGTATTATCCCTTTGGGATTTTTTTATCCAAAAACCACTGCATACCCGCGGAACGCATTCAGCGTCAGTGCTGCACTGTGTTAAACTCTGCGGCTTTTGACGATTATCACCAATTTTAACACAGGGCAGCACTGACGCGGAATGCGTTCCGCGGATATGCAGCGGAATGAATCCCAAAGTGTTATAATTTTTTTCATAGTTTGTCGTGTTTCGTTTTAATTAATGTGTTGCAATTATCGCACATGTCCTCCTATTTTAGTCTAAGTATATAATAATAATAATAATAATGATAATAATAATCATAAGAATAATAATAATAATGACAAAAAAACAAAAAAGGCACGTATTGTATTTTTTTCATAGTTTGTCGTGTTTCGTTTTAATTAATGTGGGGCAATTATCGCACATATCCTCCTATTTTAGTCTTAAGTATATAATAATAATAATAATAATGATAATAATAAACATAATATAAAAATAAAAAAATAAATATATAAACATTAAAATAGTTTTTTATTTAATATATTATTTTTGCTTGTCCATTTTGTGTCTTTATTAATGTTTGTAAAATATATATATGGGACTATTTTCCTTCCTATATAAAATATGTTTAGGGTATTTTGTTTCCATGTCCCAGGTGCTCTAAATTTTTTAATAATAATAATAATAATAATAATAATAATAATAATAATAATAATAATAATAATAATAATAATAATAATAATAATAATAATAATAATAATAATAATAATAATAATAATAATAATAATAATAATAATAATAATAATAATAATAATAATAATAATGATAATGATAATAATCATAAAAAAATAATAATAATAAGTTAAAGAACTGAAGTTAACGTGTTTCATTTGCTATATAATTTAAAATTGTGTAAGATTTCTAAATTTTGAATTTATGCTATTTTTCTACAATATCTAAACACACTCCAATTAGGCTTGTAGCAAAAACTAAGTCCAACAAAAACTAGGCCAGATCAAGCTTGTTGGACATAATACCGTCAATCGTCGGCCAAATTTATTCTATCCTATTTCATCATTGTTAAGTGGTCAAATTTGTATGACAGTTTGCGTGTAATGTACTTTTGAAGAAGAAATATTAAATTTTTTTAGGAAAGCAAAAATTTCTCCACAGCAAAATTCAATTGTATGGAAAAGAATAAATTCCATTGTATCGTAAATCGTATATAATTTTACCCAAAAAAATTGTATGTAACCCATTAGCTTATATACATTTATATTATTTGAAACAGTGTGCTACCCCGACAAAAAACCCCCAAAAATTGTTCACCACCCGGTTTAACGCTCCCGTTTTAGCGCGCCCATTGGTAAAAGTGTGTTCTGGGGAACTCGGGTGTAGTTGCACCGGAGCGACCCACATACAGGTGGCTGGATGCGCGAGAAACTGGATTCCGAATACTGCGATGAGGAATTTTTAAAATGGAAGCTCATTGCCCGCACATTCACTCACGCCCTCTTCTGCCGGGACGAAATAAGTCTTTAACAAATATTTCCGACAACAACCCTGAGAGTTTGGACGAATCGACAGCAGAAAGAGTCATAAACAGCTCAATTTCAACCCGACTTTGAGTTGAAATTGACCGTAGTTACCAGGTTTGGCCGATTCGACCGCGAAACTAACTAGCTATTTTTACTGTGACTCGTTTGGTTTGAAGACGCCTTTTAACTTTTTAAGCGCGAAGTCGAGTTGCTTTATGCGGAATTCGACTTACTTGTCCGTCTTCCGCAGTTAAAATAGCCCAATTTTCAGCGGTAGAAATAATTTAATCCATTAACACCTGGCGAAAGGCGTGAAAACGCCACTCCGCGAGTTTATTTGAGTTGGTTAACCGTTTTGGCATATTTGCGCTCAATTGTAATTTGCATAGTTATTTTTAAAAAAAAATCAAATGTGCTCTACAGATAAGGGTAAAGTTTTTTTAGATGCAGTTGTTATATTATTGAAACAAGAGTTGGTAGCGTTTAACCCTTTGGGATTCTTTCCGCTGCATATCTACAGAAGAGATTCCGCGCCACCGCTGCTCAGTGTTGAACTCGGTGGAAATTGCGAAGAGGACGCGGACTTTAACACTAAGAAGCACTGGTGCGGAATCGCAGCGCTTTTTGAAAGAAAAAATTTCAAAGGGTATACTAACATAAGCTTTGTAGAAGTAGAAACACAAAGTTTGTACTTTTAAAAACTATTTACTGTAAGGTTCAAGAATCAAAATTAAACTCTTTATTCCAGAAAAAACATTACATACGAAACATGCAAAATATTAATTTACGAACTATCTACGATCGTCAGTCAAACCAAAAATCTGGTTTTCAAGAAAATAATAAAGGCTTCAAAAATAAGCACTAAGTTTAGCCGTACCAAACTCATTAAAAGTAACACAAATATAGTAAATAAATTAAACAGGATTTCCTTACTGAATGTTTCGAAACATTAATAACGCAAGATTTTTGTATTTTAAATTTTTTATGCCATACCGATATCGCCGACATTTTAAACAAACAATTAAAAAAATTTAAACAATGATTAAAAAAAGATAGCTAAAATCTTTGTATGGTTTATGGCTTATTTCAATGAAGAAATAAAAAAAAGAGTTTTCATGAGAACAAGACCAGAATCATTCGGACTTGGTCGGTTTGTTTTAAATGGAAAATTATGAAAACTGTTTGGACCGCGAATCAAATATTTAATATCCGATTTTGTCGATTTTTTAAATGTTTTAAATAATTTGTTTAACAAATGTTTTTAAAAGTTATTTCTTTTACGTGAAATACAGAAAAAAGTTTAAATTATCACAATATTCATAACATTTCAGAAAGGGTCTATTTAGACTGAGTCCGCCTTTCATGGCGGAAAAACTCTGAACCGGGTCCACTTTTTTCAATATTTAACATCGTCAGTTTTAGGCACGTCCAGGCTTATTTTTTAACACATTTTAATTTAAAGTTTTTTAACTTAAAAACACCAACAGTTCATTCCATATTTTTGTTTTAAAAATCCACGTTTTGTGATTATTGGGCGTGATAAAAATAGTGGACTGGGTCTAAAAATTGACCGAATACAAGATTTACTCATCAAAACAGGGGCACCCAGTCCGATTGGACCAGTATATCAAATTCTATGAATATCAGTGTAAGTGAATCCATTAATTTCTTTTTGTGATATATAGTGCATTTCATTTACCTACATATATACAACTCGATTACAAAACAACCTTTCGCACATTTATTCTATTTTTTTGAACTATAAGTTAAAAAATGACATTTAAAAGGATTTAGATTTAAACTCAAAAAAGTTTTTATCCAAATTTGTTTTTTTGTTTAAAATTTTGTGACACTGATAAATTAATAACGTTTCTTTGTTGTTGAAGTTTTTTAGATTTAAAAAGCTAAATCCTTTCATCCCTAAACCCCTGCATAAGATCTACATTTCATTTAAGATCTTGAAAGTGATAAACTAAACTTATGTGGTTTATGTGGACAACAAACTCAAAAGGGCCTAACACTGATCCCCTTTGAATAGAATTGAGAGTAATTTTAATATAATGTTCATCTCAAAAATATCTGAGACACGAAATTTTTGTACTTGACAAAATCGGATTAAACATTCTGGTTTTTAACACACAGTGGTTTTTTGCCTTAACCTATTTGTTTCCAGCATACGGTAAATTTTTCTGCTTTTTTCAGAAATTAATTGACAAACACTAAATTCTACCGGCTCCGACTCCGCCTAAAATTTCTGCAAATTATACATTGATGTGCAGGTTAGGCGGAATCAGTGTAATCTCGAACAAAACGAACTAATTTGTATGGTTTTTGAATCAATTTAACAGTTTCTACGTGTAAATTTTTAGAAATTAATAATTTTTAACTGAATTACACCATAAAAACATTAAATTAAATTTAAAAACCAAAAAAGTTAATAGATTTAAAATGGAATATAATTAATTAAACTCAAGAAATTTATAAATTTCCAGTTATTATTCTTGTGCAAGAACATGGTTTAGATTCTGGTTTTGGTTGGGTCCGGCACGAAAGAGTCCCGGCACAAAAGAGTCCTGAAAAAAATCGCAGCTGGCACAAAAGAGTCCTGGCACAAAAGAGTCCCGGTGTCGTAGAATAGATCTTCCCCCATTACAGATCTTCCCCCCCGGAAGATTTATTCTGGTTCACGCCAGAACAGATCTTCCCCCCTTAGAATATTTATTCCCCCCTGTGTTAAAGCATACAGCAAAAATTTGCATAAAATTCTTAAAAGAGAGGGAAGATTTATTCTGGTGTAATCTACTCTACAATAAATCTTTCCCCCTTGTTATTAATCATGTAACAATTATTTGCATATTAAAAACAACATCCTTTTTTTGTTTTGCGTCATTTCGTTTGTTTTTTTTTTAATAAAAAAATTAATAAAAAATACTCGAGGTTATAGATAAAAGAATTGGTAATAAACACAAAAAAAATTTATTCTAATCAAACATTTGAGATGTCCGAAATATTAAAAAAACTTGCCTTTTTTAAATTAACACCTTTTGAATGTTTTACTTAAAATTAGAATTTAGATCCTATAAAGCTAAAATGTGAACCTTAAGCAAACCTAAGCAGAAAACTTTTTTCATAAAGGGGGGGGGGTGTGGCTCTGAAAACGCCATTTTTGGAGGGTCATATCTTCTGAACCACTGAAGATATTTTGACGAAAAAAAATTTGTGGGTTATTGGGGGCAACGGTAAGCTTTTCACAAAAAATAATCAAAATGGAAAAGAAAGTTTGACTCGGTACTGCACCTTTAACAAAGCTTCACTCCCATAAAAATACAAAAAATCAATAAATTATTATGTTGATGTATGTCCTGAGCATTGAAAAAAAATTTTTAAAGTTATCTACGCGTTTTTTAAACGCGTATCTGAAAATTAAAAAAAATCAGAAAAAAAGTTTTGTAGAAAATTGAAAAATGACTAAAAGACATTTTGCATTAATATTCTGTTTGCAAAAACCGTCATATTTTTTGCAATATTGAGGGTATTTTAGAAACGAAACTATCATTTTAATTGTATTTAAACAAACAACACAGTAGTGTTATCAGAATATTAGATTATATTGTTGTTATTTGTCTTTTGTAATTGGGATTGCAAAATACATTTACCATTAAATAAAATAAAAATTCTGATAACACCCTTTTTGTTCGTTGAAATAGAAAAAATGATAGTTTGGTTTTGAAAATTACCTTAGTAATATTGCACAAGTTCTGACCGATTCTCCGAACAAAAGATTAATTGCAACATGCATTTGTTAATTTTTTATATAACTTTTTAAAGGATTTCTATAATTTTCAGGTGCGCCTTTCAAAAAAAAGCGCACCTAACTGTCAAAAAATTTTATTTTCGAGACTCAGGACCTTCACTATTCATTAACATAATAATTTATTGATTTTTGTATTTTTGTCGGTGGAGTTTAGTAAAGGGGGATGTGTCTATGGAGAATCACGACGGTAAATTCAATGTACACAAAGGTCTCGAGAAGAATTAAAAATAATTTGTATATGACCGGAAGTAAATGAAAAAGAAATAAGTATTTACAACCAGCTGTTTTTTTAGAATAAAAGTTTTCTGTTTAATTGTTATTTTCGTGTATTATGATTTTGTTTTCTTTCGTTAACCAAAGTCATATACAAATTATTTTTAAATCTTTTCAAGACCTTTGTGTACACTGAATTAACTGTCGTGATTCTCCATATATTAACTTTGTTGTTTAAATATCAAAGGTGTTTTCCATAAGAAAATTGACAGCAAATCACCAAATTAGTCTAATTTTTTGATAAATTGGTATTAATTATTAAAAAAACTTAGAAATACATGTAAAAACATCAGCAAAACACCTGAAGTAGTAAGATGTTTATTACAAAAAATCTTGTTTGAAGATATTAAAACTTTTTTAAACTAAAAATTTGATTACCTTTATTGGGATATCGCACAAAAATACGTATTTTAAAATTTTTTTAATGAAATTTATATAATATATAAATAGGGTTATGATAAATTGCGGACAAAATTAGAAGGGGTAAAATTCAGAGTTTGCCTTTTTTTTAAATCATGATTGGTCGGAGTGTCAAACAATAATAACACCTATGTAGGGTCAAAAATTTCGTCGACCTAAATAATATCGATTTTTTCTAATATGATCAATTTTTTCAAAAGTATCGTGATTTAAAAAACTTATTATTACATGAACTTTTAATTTTTTTGAAGTATTAATAAATTAATTTTCAATACCTAAAAATAGAATAACGTTTGTTTGTTTATCTTTTTAATTAAATTTATCTCCAGAGGTATTATGACTTTACAAAAAAATTATTATAATTATGCTTCGAAAAAAGCTTGGAAACCACAAAAGCATAAACAATATGCAAATATTACGCAGGTTAAAATTTCTGTTTATACTTTCACAACCTAACTTACCGTAAAATACAAAAACTGTTCTTCAATCATTCATGAATGAAAAATATGTTTTGAATAAACAGGAACAAAAACAAAACAATATTAGGATAATATAAGCACTACCGTAAATATCATTTCTTAAATGAAAGTCTTATTTGTATAGGTCTCAACTATTATATAAGTAATTAGCGAGAACACATTCGTGTATAATTGAGCAAAATTAAAGCTTTGTTGGTAGCATTATAAGCACATAAAATTTGAATAGTTACTAGCACAAAGCAATTATTAGGATAACGTCAGACTTACCCTAGATATCTGTTTTTATATAAATTTTTGCTAGGAAGTTAAAATTTATGAGCAATTAATCAAAAACATTTATAATAACCAAGCATTTGGGGGTAAAATGCTCGTAGCTGCCAACGTAGGCGTGGTTTATTGCTCGCTTAAATAAATTACTACCGCATATTGAAGTCACGAAATGAGTTATAGTTGTAACCATTTCAATCTCGTCTGGCCATTGGTCATCATTTAGGTAACGGAAATTTATATCTGCCCCTGGTCCTCGCACATCAAAGAAAATGTGTTGAGTCGAGCTCGAGCGAGACACAGTTCCTGCTACCATTGAGTTGATTACTCAATTTTATGGACGAAAAACAATTCTGAGATATTATTGGTGGTTGCAGAGGGGCAAAAATTGCAGCTACAATAATTTTTGTTGGTTTTATTAAAAATATATAATTAAAAAATAGTGAAAAAATTTGTGATTTTATATACTGCTCAGACCCATTTACCGTCCTGATAAGGGAAAGCCCTATTTGGGAATCTCAATGGCCTAATTAAGGCCCTCAGAACAAAAAATTTTTCAATAAAATAATCTGTTGCATTATGTGTTTCGCACTAAAATCGTAAATATTTGAGTTTTAATAGGATTCGATTGTGAATTTTGAGTAAATAATAAAACAAATTGACGTTTATTTTATTTATTGTTAATAAAAACTAAAAAAATATTATGTAATTTTAAATAAAGTGAATTGTTTTTGACGACCCTAATTAGGACTATTACACACCCTAAATAGCGCCATTGAGGACTCTAACATTAGGGCGCTCAAGTTAGGGCAGTAATTGTGTGTGAGCAATATATGAAGTTATATATTTTTTAATAATAAGTTTTACTGGTTTTTGAGGTTCCATGTTGACAATAATAAAAAAACAGCCCGTTGATATTTTTAATATTATATATCTTTCAACTTTTTATTATATTTTATATATGTTTGGTTGTATTTTTATGGTGGTAATTAATTAATAATCTTGTTTAATTTTTATTTCTTTTAAACTCATTAAATACCCTAATTAAGTAATTAAGACCATTGAGGGCTCTAACGATTGCGTACCCTAGTTAAGGCAGTAATTTTCAATGTCTGAATAAATAATAATATTTGAGCAATATGCGAAGTCGCATAATTCTTTTTTGTTATTATTTGTTATATATTTTTGGTTTTATTATTATGCTATGCTGTTAATTAACAATTTCACTTAATTTTTTGTCATTTAACTGTCTAAAACATAAACTGTACAATATTAGAAAATCAGATAAATAAAATTTTATTATAGTACAAGTCACAAAAATGACAATTACGTGCACAAATTTTATACACCAAAACACTTTTAACAAAACAAAAAAGAAATAAGTTAGCATATATTAGCTTAAAATTTTATTAAAATTTAAAATATATGGTTAGAAAGTCATAGTAAATGGTGACAAAGGCTCAAAAATTGTCTTTTTATATTAAATTGTTTAGTGGAATATTTAGCTAACAATTGTGCAGCCAATTTTTTTCTAAATAATTTATTCCAAAAAAAAATCGATAACTGAATTCGTTACCACAATTAAAACTTTTGTCTGCAAAAAAGTACCGTGCACTGGCAGTAAAATTTAAATTCTAATCGGTTATATTCCTTGAAGCGGAGGATGTTTACCCAATATATATCAGAGTAGTGTTGTAAAAAGTAATGATTTTCGATTATTTTAATTAAAATTAAAAGTAATTCGAAAAATTTTAATTTAAGTAAAGTAAGAGTAAAAGTAATTTGTGATTTTTTTTATTTAAGTAAAGTAAAAGTAAAAGTAAGACCTATTTTTTTAAGTAAAAGTAAGAGTAAATGTATAATAAAAGTAATTTTGAAACGGAGCGAAACGGCATTTTTGGAGTTCAGGAGCTCCGTCTCAATGTTTTGTTGCTAGTTTTCTATAAAAATTTTCATTTTAACAAGTTTTTGGTCTAAATAAATGGTGTTTAGCGTGTTACGGCTTAAAAAACTTTTTTTGCCACTCATTTTTTAACAAGCCCGTAGGAAATTGAGTCCTTGAAATTACTTAAATTTTACTTAAATTAATTTAAGTATTTGCTAGAAAAAATCCGAGTAAGAGTAAAAGTAAAAGTAATTGAAATTTCAAAAGTCGAGTAAGAGTAAAAGTAAAAGTAATTGAAATTTCAAAAGTCGAGTAAAAGTAAAAGTAAAATTAATCCAAAATCCTTTACTTTTATTAGTTTAAGTAAAAGTAAAAGTAACTTTTTACAACACTATATCAGAGCATAGTTCCAATTCCAACAATTGGTCAAAAAAATTCATCTGAATTGGTCAAAAAAATTTATCGGGGATATCATTACCTCGGAAGAAAGAATGAAAAACAAATCTTCAAAAAAAGCAAGCTTTTTAGTTATTTGTAAAAGAAAAAAACGTTTACTATGCTGTAGGAACAAACCTTATTTGGTAAATATTTAAGATAAAAATAAACTTTGTTCATTTAGTTTGTTTAAATGTTTTTTTTTAAGATTTATTCAAAATTTTTTTACACATTTTTTAATCGTAAAAAAGCATAGACATTTCCATGTAGAATAAACTCTGACGCTCTTCTAACTCAAGTACTTAATAAGTGCCTTATTTACTATTAAAAACTATTTAAAAACTCAATTAAAACCGTGATTGCCTTGAAGGCTGACTCTAAGATATAGAGTATAAAATATAAGTAAAGCAAACCATAAACAAAAAGAAGTGTTATGTTTCAGCTGAACATCTACATCTGCTTTATGGGGGTTGCACGCCGGTAAAAGATCAGGTGATAAATAAAAATATATTTAATCAAAAGCAAATAAATAAAATTTTCAAAATTTAATTTTGTTTCTTAATTTTTTTTATTTGTTTTGTCATAAGACAGGAACATACTGAAGCAAGTTTACACCGCACTGTAGTGTATGACCCAATAAGCAAAACTGAATATATCTTTAATACTACTCAGTCATTTCCAACCTCAAAAGGATTCATGACTCCCTGAAATTGGTAACGAAAAGCAGCCAAAAACCTATTCAGTTTTGCTAAAGACACAAAATATATTTAAAAAAAAATAATTAAAATATTAAAAACGTAAATATCACAATCATTAATTACAGCTATTAAATAATAACATTCATTACTACAAACAAATAAAACAAATAACTATAACACATTATAAAATTGGTTGTTTTCCAAAAATGTATTTAAAAAATTAATGTCCCGCATAGATTTAAAAAAAGAATTTTTGGTTTGTTCACAGAAAATGGCTGGAAGCCCATTCCATAGTTTTATAGATTGTCTTAGAGCAGACAAATCAGTTCTTAAAAAGTGCTTGGTTGGCAAATCATATTCATAAATATTGCTTCTAAGTCTGTCAGACCTTCTCACGTCTTGGCTGGCAGTCATTAACAGATGATTTTCAGGAGGAATGCGAATTGAGTGATGATAACAGTACATAAGACGTGATAGAAAACTAAGTAAAGCCGCTGTATGGCCAACAGGCATGGGATTTTGACTTAGTTTAAGCTGTCTGCTCCACTTGTTTTTTTTATGTTTTTTATTTTTTTTTGTTTTGTCATATTTTGGCCCCGTACGATTTTCCTGGTTCTTAAAATGTGGGTGTTTTTTGTTATCCAACGGTAATGTTTGTTTTCATTTTTTTTTTCTGGTTTGTTGATTTGTGAGCTTTTTAAGATTGGGACAATTTTGGAAACATGAAGTCAAAAATGAATGTTTTGGATTATGGTTTAAGCCCCTATTGTTCACAATTAAAGTTAAAATCCTTCAGGCTGAAATTGGGGGTACCCAATCCAAACTTCTTTTTTGCTTCTGTTTCCTTTTTGTCCGTTGTGTCTTAAAGCTAAATCCTAACCGAAAAATTGTTTGAAACGAGTTTCTGTTGTGAGTAATAAAAAAATACTCTGCATTTTTTAAGAACCAGGAAAATAGTCGGGCCAATCACAAAACAAAAGAGAATTAGAAAGGCATTAAAAATCTTTTGTTTGGAGCATTTACAACTTTTAAGAAAATCCCTCTGCTGGCCATAACTGTTATCATCACTCAATTTGCGGGCCATTCCTCCTGAAAATAATCTGTTAAAATGACTGCCAGCCAAGATGTGAGAAGGTCTGACAGATAAAGCAATAAAGCAATCTTATGAATATGATTGCCAACCAAGCACTTTTTAAGAACTGATTTGTCTGCTCTAAGACAATCTATAAAACTTATAAAATGGGCTTTCCAGCCATTTTCTGTGAACAAACCAAAAATTCTTTTTTTAAATCTATGCGGGACATTAATTTTTTAAATACATTTTTGGAAAACAACCAATTTTATAATGTGTTATAGTTATTTGTTTTATTTGTTTGTAGTAATGAATGTTATTATTTAATAGCTGTAATTAATGATTGTGATATTTACGTTTTTAATATTTTAATTATTTTTTTTTAAATATATTGTGTGTCTTTAGCAAAACTGAATAGGTTTTTGGCTGCTTTTCGTTACCAATTTCAGGGAGTCATGAATCCTTTTGAGGTTGGAAATGACTGAGTAGTATTAAAGATATATTCAGTTTTGCTTATTGGGTCATACACTACAGTGCGGTGTAAACTTGCTTCAGTATGTTCCTGTCTTATGACGAAATAAATAAATAATAATAATAATAATAAACAAAATTAAATTTTGAAAATTTTATTTATTTGCTTTTGATTAAATATATTTTTATTTATCACCTGATCTTTTACCGGCGTGCAACCTCCATAAAGCAGATGTAGATGTTCAGCTGAAACAACACTTCTTTTTGTTTATGGTTTGCTTTACTTATATTTTATACTTTATATCTTAGAGTCAGCCTTCAAGGCAATCACGGTTTTAATTGAGTTTTTAAATAGTTTTTAATAGTAAATAAGGCACTTATTAAGTACTTGAGTTAGAAGAGCGTCAGAGTTTATTCTACATGGAAATGTCTATGCTTTTTTACGATTAAAAAATGTGTAAAAAAATTTTGAATAAATCTTAAAAAAAAACATTTAAACAAACTAAATGAACAAAGTTTATATTTATCTTAAATATTTACCAAATAAGGTTTGTTCCTACAGCATAGTAAACGTTTTTTTCTTTTACAAATAACTAAAAAGCTTGCTTTTTTTGAAGATTTGTTTTTCATTCTTTCTTCCGAGGTAATGATATCCCCGATAAATTTTTTTTGACCAATTCAGGTGATGACCAATTGTTGGAATTGGAACTATGCTCTGATATAGTGTTGTAAAAAGTTACTTTTACTTTTAGTTAAACTAATAAAAATAGGGATTTTGGATTAATTTTACTTTTACTTTTACTCGACTTTTGAAATTTCAATTACTTTTACTTTTACTCTTACTCGACTTTTGAAATTTCAATTACTTTTACTTTTACTCTTACTCGGATTTTTTCTAGCAAATACTTAAATTAATTTAAATAAAATGTAAGTAATTTCAAGGACTCAATTTCTTACGGGCCTGGTGAAAAATGAGTGGCAAAAAAAGTTTTTTAAGCCGTAACACGCTAAACACCATTTATTTAGATCAAAAACTTGTTAAATTGAAAATTTT
>JASAMX010013706.1:0-20203 GCA_030248175.1 Microlaimidae sp. YZB2_3 | reverse complement strand
TATTTTTTCTTTATTAATATAGCAATACGTAACTGAACGAAGAACAGCACCACATAAAACGTATTGCTGATTTTTTGAATCTGATATACATCGTTATTTTAAACAAACAATTTCAATTGGTTTACTATTAAACGCTTTGCAATGAAAATTATCAGGAGAGACCTTAACCTTTGATTTATAAATTATAATTTGAATTGACACATTAAATTTCCTTATACTCTATATTACTATATTACTTTATTAAATTATGCATTTTAAAGAACACAATACATAAAATTATCATTTTTTATGTAATATTTATTCAAAAATTTAAAAATTTGTAAATAAACTTATTATTATTATTATTCATCTTTTTTTTTAAAAGGGCGAAACGCTATTGAACTGAACAAAAAATAATAAAATTTGTATGAAATACTACTTTGTATTTTTATGCAAAATAAAGTCTCTTTCTCTTTAAAATTTACACAAAACCGTAAACAAAATTAAAAATATTGTTTGAATATATTGTTCATTTGTTGTTTGTTTATTGTTTCGAAACAAAACAGAGTATCGTTATTTTTTTTCTTAATTTTATTGGTTTACATATTTTGTTTTTTTGGTTTTACACATTTTTAAGTTTTATTTTTAATATTTTTGCATTATTTAAATTAATAAAATATTGGTTGTATAAAAAATTGATGCAAATAGCAAAGATTTATTTCAAAGCAACTCAATTTAGACAAATTGTAGTGTCATTTTTGTTTTTTTTTTCAAACGTGTTGGATGTGCGCCGCGAAATCTGCCGCCAAACTGCCGCCAAACCGCCGTCAAACCGCCGTAAAACTGCTGCCATTTAGGAACTAAGGGGTTAAAGTAAAAAAATTTTATAATAAGAGGGTTTTAACTAATTCATAGGTTATTTTTCTAACTTTAAAATTAACAAAAACGTGTCATAATTATAAACTCGGTTTTATTAGACTTTTGTGACTCGAATTTTTTAAAGGTTAAGTTTACGCGATACTAAGCCTAAGCAAAGCCTTAAAAACAACCTAAACTTTCTTCGTGCAGTTATTTGTTAAAGTTTAGGTTGTTTTTAAGGCTTCGCTTAGGCTTAGGAACGAATAGGCTTAACCTTTAAAAAAAGCCGAGTAAAAAGAGTCGAGTAAAACCGAGTAAGCCTATACTCTGCACTGAAAAGTTCGCGCGGCGCGCGCTGAAAATTTGTAACTGCTTTTATATTGATAGCTATGCTGCTGGAGCAAAATGCCCCACGGCGCAATAGGCTATAGTCTGCTCAGCTACTTTCAAAAAAGGAGATCTCCGTGAAGAAAAAGAACTCAGTTTTGTTTTCAATTTTTTTGTAGAATAAAAAAAATTAACAGTTTTTTGTAATATAAAAAATTGTTTAAAAATGTAAATATGAGTTTAACATTATTTAATTACATATAACTGAGTTAAAACGTTAGTTTTTAAATAGCAGCGGTTTGGCGGCTATTTGGCGGCAGTTTGGCGGCAGATTTGGCGGTGAGCATCCAACACGTTTTTTTCAACCAAAATTTTAAAGCTAAATTAAAAAGTCTTTTGCTTCTGGCTATAAAATGTCTTTTTAATTAAATGGGGACTTTTTTTTAAATATCTGCGTGTTCCTATACATTTAATTTTTTACAAATTAATTCGATTGTTTTTTTTTTTGGTTTTTTTCAAAAAAACTATTACATGTTTCTTTTTTGATTGCTTTAACAAAAATTACGCGAAAATAATTAATGCTATGAATTTCCAATTGTTGTATTATTTCTTAACAATCGTTTTGTTTCGTAAAAACTGTGTTAAAATCTTAACATATGTTATTTTTCTGATCTAGCTTTTAGAATTATCTAAACAGAAATTATTTGTACGCAAAAAACATAGTTAAGTTTATGAGGCTGCAGACAAAAAAACATGTGTCGTTTGCTCTGTATTCTCGTGTCCTAATAACTGATTTTCTTATGTTTATCCAGGCCGGACGTGCGGGTCTAGGTCCGGACGTGCAGGTCTAGACCCGGACGTTCGGGTCTAGACCCGCACATCCGTACCTAAATGGATTTTATGATGCACGCTGCTAGAAACTGCTGTGACATACCTTTATCATATTATCCACCTTTGATACAATACTATAATCATTTAAAAATGCGTCGTAAAGTTTTACAGTTTTGTGCCATTGTATTGGAAAGAATGAGATACAATTTTTTATTCTTATTTTTAATTTAAAAATGATTTGTATGTTTTTTTAGTATTAATTTTTGATTTAAATATTTTTGTTTTTAAATTTTCAAAATAAGCTTCATTTGGATAATTTTAGGCTTTTTACATTTTGCATTTTGCATTTTACAACAAAGAATTTTACCTAACACTATTATATTATAAAAATATTACATATGATAGAATGATAAATATGCATTGAATATATTATCAAAATGTAATTAATTTGATTATTTATTTTTGTGTAATTTTGAACCAAAATGATTTATTTGTTTTATAAGCAAACTAATATTAAGAACATGCCTAATATAAGTTAAACAAACATGTTGCCTTATAAAATATCATTTTAGATCAATTTAAGGAATAAACGTCAGAATTGAATGTTTTTCGAAATATGGAGCCAGAATCAGACTTCTTTCCAGTTGAAAATAAGAGTCCACGAAACTCCGTTGTAACTCAGCGAAGATACTCAAAGTAAGATTTGTTTTATTGTACCTTAATTATAAATTATTATTATTAAAAATATTACTATTCTCAATATAAAAATATTCATCTTTTTGGTAAACCTGATTTTGATTGGATTGTAAAAGTAAAAGTTAAAATTATTTTTTTGATTTTTGTTATTTTACTAAGTTTAGTTAAAAAATTTGTAATCCTCCTTTTAATAATCTGATAAAATGTCGATTGCGCTATAATTTTTCTTGATACAATGTTAAACTAAATTCGAAGTTTTCTTTGTTTTATTATATTCGAAAACCCAAATATTATACCCAAAGAGTTCCAGGAAATTACATATTATTGCTATTATTACATTTTTAAATAGAATCATTATTAGAAACATATTAATTACATTTTAGTTTTTTCTGTCTTGTTGAAAAATTTTGTTGTTGCGAGATTTTATTTTATATCAGTTATTAAAGTATAACTGTCAAGTATGGTAGGTCAATTATGTACCTGAACAGTGTGAACGAATGCTAAAAGTATGACAGACACATTACCATTACCATTACCATTAAACAATTAAAGAAAATAAAATGCTAAATAAAAACTAATTATGATATTTTATGATTATGTTAGCAGACTTTAATTGGTATACTATACAAGTTATTTTAGTAAAATTTTTTACTAAGAATTAAACAAACAAAACTTATTTTAAGATGGTTTTTACTTTATGTAATTGAAACTGAGCAATATCAAACCTATTTAAATTAAAATTTTATGATTGTACCACAATTTTAGCTTCATTTATAAGGTTTTAAGAATAGCAGTTTTAGCATCAACAGGGGGGGGGGGGCTCAGAATTTTTTGGGCTCAAAGATCTCTTGGCTCTCGGGTCTCAAAAACGAAATGTAAATTGTGTCTCGCTGTTTTGCGTATAAATTAAAGAATGATAGGATATCAGCACAGCAATGCAATTTGACATTGACCAGTTTTAAAATGCCTTTTTGACCCGTTTTAATTTAGCATTTTCGGTCTGCTTTTCCCCTTAATAATCATAGAAGATTGAGATAATTGACTTAAATTTGGTCATCCTTAAGTTTGACCACAGGCTGTGATTTTGGCAAAGCGAAAAATTATAAAATGATCTGTGTATGGCTAGATAAATCGACATGTTACCCATACGCAGTTTAGTTTATAACTTTGTGCATGGCAAAAACAACAGCCGGTTGCCAAAATTAAGGCTGGTCGGATTTAAGTCAGTTACAATAATGTCTTCCTAAAAAATACAATATACCGTCGCATTTAATATGATTTATTCAAGAATAGCTTTTATTAATGGGTTTATTTTTTAATTTAATGAATTTAATTTTTTTTTGTTTTAATGTGCGGTTAATACTCGTTTTCAATTATGTTCTACTCTTCACAATGGGATCGAAGATGAATAATAATAATAAATAAATCATTGCTTAGAGCTGTGTTTTAGTAATATAATAAAAGTGGCCCTTAAAACCTCACAATGCGGTACTAGAGAGGTTGCTACAACATAATTTTCGTATTTTAATAAATCCAGACACCGTAACAATAATATAGTATCAAAAAAGTTATATTTCTGTAATAATTATTTGTCTTTGTGCTTTTGTGTTTCTATTGCTGTTGAAAAAATACATAAATAATACACCATTTTCGGCTTTGTTGTTATTATTCGTTTATAATAAAATAAAAATAATCATGCTATTTCGGCTGTCAATCGCAAATAACTCTCCTTGGTTTTCTATTACAAAAAAGCCAAAAAAATACAGTTTGCTTTTAATTTGTAACGTTAACATTTACATTAAAAATGCATTTGAATGTGCAATGACTGAAACGATATGCATTATAAATTGCCCTATACAAGTTTTTTTTGATTGATTGACATGATACTTATGATTAATCTGAAATAATAAATTCATAAGTAGTTAATAATGACGTTTAATTCATTTTAAAAGCAGAGAAAAATAAACATTCTGTCAGATAAAAAATTGTTGGGAAAATAGAGATAAATTCCAAACTATTATTTTTAAAAAATAAATTTAATAAAAAAATATATTCACTGTGTTATTCAAAAATAAATTGATGTATTATTTAATTGGTACTATTTAAACTCTGTAATTGTTTTTAACAATTACAGAGTTTCAACGTTTATGGACTATTGATAAATTTTTTCACTTACTATTTTTTCACTAACACAATAGCAAATAACCTGTGATTTGTTTGTTGTGGTTAAATCTAAAAAAAGAAGTTTTGAAAACAACTGTAATTTTTTCGCAATTTAACTTGGGGTATTTGGCCTGAAAATGAACATTATCAAGAATGTATAACCGAAAAGAGTTTCTAATTGCATTTAATACTTTTAACAAAAAAATTACAAAAAAATCGCACTAGCTACTTTTTTTGTACACGCAATTTGTTTTCGCATCCAATATTGTGTTTCTTACACAGCGATTTTTCGTGCAGTCAGTATAGTCATTTTTGACGCAACAATTTACCTTTCAGGAAAGTTGAAAAATTGCATTATTATTGCAGAAAACTAACAGTTGTTGTTCAAAATTGTTGGCCCTGAAAATCAAAAAAATCAAACTAGCACTTGTACGAGTTCTTTACTAAAAATTTAGAAAAAAATTAATGTATACAAATTCAAATTCTTTTAAATTATATATTCATCAATATACAAAGGATTTACATTAATTTTTTATGGAAATAATTGAAATTTAAGGCTGGAAATCTGGTTTGTCTTGGAACTAAATAAGTTAAAAAGAAAAATATGGTTTAATTTGGCTAATCTAGCAAATTAGTATAGGGACATGAAAAATTTATTTAACGTTAAAAAAACAAATTGGAACAAAAAATTTTTTATCCTGTTAAAAAAACCCAAAATTACTCAATTTTATTCCTTAAGAAATTTTTGTTTAAAATTCATAAATAATTGTTAAAATTAGGTATTGAATTGTTCATATTAATCTGTTTTTGCTGAGAATTGATAAATTGTTTTGCTGTTAAATAGTCGATTTAGTACTGCAAATTATGGAGGAAAGCTTCGGTTTGTTTGCCTATTAGGAGTTTTTAAGTGTTTTTAATCAATTTCAATCAATCAAAACTTAATTTTCTTTAGATCGTTTTTGTTGATGCTGTTTTTTTGTTGATTGTTGTTCTTCAATAAAGTATAAAATGTACAAAAATCATAAATTTTTAACTTAAAAATATTTAAAAAAGCAGTTTTATGTATTAAGTAATTGTTTCGTTTAAAAATAATTTAGTTAAAAGCGTAGGTAGCAAAACAACTTCTTAAGCATTTAGGTAATCATTGGTGGTGGTGATTATAGCGGGTAACGTCCAATTTACGATTTAAAATTGGGTCGTTAGCTGTTGCAGTTTAAAAAAATTCAAATATTTGCAACACAGGAAGCATTTTTTACTATTATTTAAAAAAAAACAATTAATATTAGCTTTTGACAAACAAACTTTGTACTAAATAATGGAAAATGTTGTTTGTATATTATTCGCTTTTCTTATAATAAGTTTTATGGAATAAACTATGACCTGTTTTTATTTTATTCAAATTTTTCTAGTATATTGGAAGTAAAAAATTAGAATTTCTTGTTAAGTTCGTTTAATGGTAATGTAAAAATAAAAATTAATGAATACAAAATAAATATTTGATATTCTAATCTCAAGTAAACCGAATATTAGTCAAATTTTTGGTAAATATCAAAATCTGTTAAGTTAATAAGATTTTAGTATTCGAAATTTTTTTCGTGATACAAACATGCTAAAAATTTAAAAGGGTATGTTAAAACGACAAAAATTTTAGGTGGTTTTTGATTCTGATGATTTCTGGTGGCAACCTTAGCTTGTTTCTCAAAAACATTATAACATTGTATTTCAAAATATCTGTTAAAGAGGTATGACCATAGGTGAGCACGGTCGAGGAAGCTAGGGGAGGGGGGATCGAGGAAGCTAGGGGAGGGGGGATGGTTACCCGGGGTAAATCGAATTTTGAATTCTAGGAGGGGGGGTCCCAGGGGGGTCCGGACCCCCCCTAGATTTTTAGGGGGGGTCGACCCGGGGTGCGAAATTTTGAAGACTAGAAGGGGGTCAGGTGGGGTCCGGTGTCCAAAGCAAAACAGTTTTAAACCATAATAACTTTAATAATTGTTCTTTTTATAGGATAATACTACATTTTATTGAATAAAAAGCATATTCATGTATAAAAAAGGTGTAAAAGCATGAATATGTGATGAAAATTCACGTTTTTGGAAGAAAATTTAGTATAAAAAAGGTACCTAAAATTTTCCCGAGAGGGGAGGTGGGGGCGTCAGATTTTAAATTCTAGAGGGGTTAGGGGTAAAAAATTCGGAAATTTGGGGGGAGTTAGGGGCCCCTAGATTTTCGTCTAGGGGGGCCCAAAATTTCGAGGCTAGGGGGGGTGGACCCCACCCTGCCCCCCCTTTCTCACCTATGTATGACCAATAACAAAAAAAATAAAAATGTCTTATTTTAAGGAATGTAAAATTTTTTGTTTAACAATATACAAAAACGGTACGTTTGATCAAAATTTTATTTACGTGTCCGTAAGAAGCTTATTTGTTTTAACTCATTTTTCGTAAACCGCGGAAAGTGAAAAAATTGTCATCAAAAATGACCGGCATTTCATAAAACTCCGGACATTTTTTATATTTATTATTGTTGTGTGTTGTAAAAAACAATATTAGAATATTAAAAACATTATTAAAAGCAAAATTAAAAGCAGTCTTTATTGATAATTTAGATAAGAAATTGTGAAAAAAATTTTTTAATCTTATTATTTGTTAGTAATATACTAGCTACTTGACTATTTACTTCTAGCTGACCAAAATATTTAATTTTATTTGAAACACCCAGAGTTTAAAACGCTTTAAAACAATCCGTCTTAGTGCTTCCCACATTTTATCAAAAATAACATGCAAATGCAGTATTATCCACAAAAACTTAGAGGTAAATACTTTTTCAAAATTAGCACTTAATGTATTAAAATAAAACTAAAAGTACACACGTATAATTTATGCACTTTTTTAGTTAAAAAATATAATAATAATCAAATAGTTCTGTTGAGATATAAAAATAAACCGCTAACTTACTTTTATTTATGAAAAGAAGACTAACAATAAGGGTTGGAGTTTATTACTTAAAAAATCAAAAAAATTAAAGTAAACTTTGTAGCAAATTTATTAAAAAAACTTTAAAACTATTTTATTTTTTTACAAGCTACTTTTTTAAGTTTGCAGATTTGAAGCGTGCATAAACTGGGGGGTAAAAACAATTTGCAAAATTTAGTGTGCGCTTTAATGAACATAGAGAGATATTACACATAATGTTCAAGACAGCTATTTGGTTAAGTATTAAAAAATCAGGCACAAACAGTGCTTAAACGTATATAAGTGCTGTAAAGTTAATGATATAAAAACAAAACCTATAACAAAGGGTTTTGAACCAATAAAACGGAAAATATGTAATTTAGATGTACGCAACTTGAAATTTTGTATATAAGTGCCGAAGCATATAAAGCATAAGGATATTTTTGTTTAAAACTTTAAGGTATATTTTTAGGGTCTCAAGTGTCCCTGATATTTCACACAGCGCTTAACTTTTTGTTTAAAATACCTCAAACATTTTGGAAGCTAACCAAGAATAAAAATACAAAAACTGCATTAACACTTATATAAATATTTTTGGCTTCAGTAATATCAGCAGAAAATTATGTCTTATTATTAATAACTCAGAAGTTCCAAAGAATCTGAAGATATTGAATCCGAAGAATTTAAACCTGATATTTGGAACTTTTGGCAGGAAATTTAAATCTAAAATTCTAAAATCCTCAAAACTTAAACCTAAGTTAGGTTCTTATATTTATGGCTCCAAATTCTGGTTTTTTTATGCTCCAATATAAAAACACGACTTCAAAAATGTGGTATTGTGTCAAATTACATAAAAGGTATCACAAAAAGTATTTGACAAATTTCTTTTTAATTTGGATACTTCCATGTTCAAAACTATCGAAAGACTGCAATCACAAAATGATTTAAATTTTGAAATTTTAGTTTAAAATATGTTGAAAAATCACTTTTTACAGTTAAAAAATTTCAAATTTCACAAAGATCATGCAGAACACACTGTTGATTTTAAATATATATTAAAATAAGTTTAAAAATCTGATTAGTATTTTTAAAAGTTTTTTGTGGGGTATTTTGAAAAAAAAAATTTGTAATCCTGAATCAAGTTTAATAACTTTTTTTTAAAAAAATATTTAAATACCGAAGTTTTCTTTCCCAAAAATTTATTTATTTAAAATCCATAGTAAAATCAAAAAACGAAGTGTAAATGCTGGTTTTCTTGATTTTAGCAGACCAATTTAAGAAATTTAAAATGATTCTGTGTGTTTTATTGTTTTATTCTTAAATCTTTCATTATTGTACTTAAAATTTTTGCATGTATATCTATACCATTGTCTTTTTGTTGTAAAAAATTTTTAATATTTATTATTTCATTCCAAGCTATTGATATATATTAAAATATTATTTATATTATAAAAATATTTTAGGTTTTTTTGAGTGCGTTTTTTTAGGTTTAAGTGCGTGTAGCTTCAGTTCTGATAATGAAGTTGGAAAATATTTATTATAAATTATGCCCGCCAAAACTTTAAACTCCGAAAAACTGGTTTTTGGAGCCTCGGAACCCCTGCCCCCTGGAAATCTGAAGCTTGTATTTTTGCTAATTTCCTGCTTGCTAAAAATATTGTCATAATTATATAATTTTCCGCGATTTAACAATAGCAAATTGCATAAAATGCTTAGCACTTAGAAGGTTTTTTGAAATACTTAAAACTTCTATTTGTGTTTGCAAATCTCTCGAAACGAAGATGTAATTCATCAATTTCCACAGTAATGATTGTTTGCTGGGTAATTGAAGTTTAGGAGCCATTTCCTCAGTAAGTTAGTAAAAAAAGTCAACTTTGCTCATATGGCATTTTACTCCTTTTTTAACTTGAGTTTTGGCCAAAAAATGAATAGCAAGTGTCTAGACGCCCCTAAACCCAGCTTCAGTAAGGATTACAAAATTTAGGCTTAGTCGGCGGTGGCTTGGAAAACTTGATACCGAAAAAGCTGAACTCAAAAGTTTAAAATTGCTAAAACATTATATCAAAGCCAAAGCATAAACCATTTGGTTTTTTTTCGGTTCCAAGATCCTATTTTCGCGGCTCTAAGTTTCCGACAGTACCAAGCTTTTATTTACAATTTTGAAGACAATGTAGCCGTTCTGGGTGTATTTAGACCACCAGTTGAAAGAAATCAAAAAAAAGTGCGGACCGTTAAGTCGAAGGAAGAAATGTAGAAAAAAAAACAAAAATATTTCAGCCTTAGTTTTAACTGCGATTTTATAAGCGTTTTTTTAAAATATTTAATCGGTTCTTTTCGTGAGTTGTTCTTTACTTGTTTTCTATTATTTGTTTGTTGATTATTTTATTTATCGTTGAACTATTTTTCTTTTTTATTACTTTACTCCTAGAAGTTGCGTAAGAAAACTTTCTAGCATAATAATTTTTGCAACGTTTAAAAATCTGAATTTTTCGAGAAAATCACCATTGAATTTAAATATGAAAATTATCATGATAAAATTTAGTTTGAATTTAGAATTCGCTTTGATTGCTTATAGAAAAACTAAGGTTTAAATCCATGCTTTATGTTGCTGGCGTTAAAAATAATCCAGACAGTTTTCGCACCCAAAAGATAATCGCCTTTTGTGTGCTTATAAGACTAGAATTTTTAAAAAGTCCATGTTTTACAATTGAAGCTATTTTGCTGGAATATGATTTTGTGAAGCTAATAATGCAAAAGCATATTATTTTTTATAACATTATTTCGTGGAATGTATTTTTGGTTTAGTTTATTTTTTATTCAATTTTTGGTTTGAATGTAAGAAGTCGAAAAAACGAAAAGCAAACATAATTGTTTTCTTAGGAATTATTTTATATAAACTTTTATCTAAAATATAAAAGTGTTTTCTTAGTATTTCAAAATCTTTATTTTTTTACCAAACACACCGAAAAGATTGTATAATAGGGCATTTATTAAAATATCAACAATTTATCAATTTATTTGAACCATCACGTTTTACGACGAAAAACGACGACGACAAGAATTTTTTTTTCAAAGTTTTTCGATTTTTATTTTTTTAGCAGTGAGATCCTTGACTTTTAAAATATTATCACTATAGGTAAAAAACTCCTAGCTGCAAACGTAGGCGTGGTTTATTTTTTGCCTACTACCGTATATTAAATTAACGCCACGATTTAATAGTGGAAACCATTTCAATCGTTTCCGGCCGTTAGTTCTCGCCCGCTAATTATACTGTATGAATGTAAACGCATTATCGGTTTTACCGCTTGAAGAAAAGTTGGAATACTGCCGAGACACGGTTTCTGCTGCCATTGCGTTGATTAGTCGATTTTGTGGACGAAAAACTAATCTGGGCGATTTTTGGATTCGATTATTATTATTATACGAAAAGGCGAGAGTCGCAGCTACGACAATTTTACCTATGATAGGCAACACAAAATGTTGCTTTATTCTCGGCTCCTACCGGGAAAATACGTTATTGATAAAATTTTAATTTTCGGGAAGTATATAATCAAATCAATCCCAACTGTTTTACTTGTAATGTTTAATATTTTACGGAATTATAAAAATGATAAAACAATTTTTAATGATTTGTTTTTGTTTTCTAATCAGATACTATAATAATTGAAATATATTTTTGCGGTTTTTAAAAATGTATTATGAACCGGTTTTAAGATTTAAATTCCTTAATTAGTTTAATAAACTACATAAAACTTTATTCAACTATTGCTGCAGCACTTAAACAATTATTTCAAAGGTTTAACCCTAAGATGTTGAACAACAGAAAATCAACATCATTATATAAGTTAAAAATTTACAAAGCGTCCATTAAACACCTTTCAAAAATAGTTTTCTAACAAATTGTTTTCTTTAAAAACCTGAATTTTAAATATATTTTTTTGTTCACAATTTTCAAAAATTATTGTTCCTTAATATAGTTTTTTTAAACAAAAATAACTAATTAAAACCTTTTCGAATATGTTAAATCCAATATATTTTTGTTGTATTAATAAAAGTGTTTGATTTTGACGAAATTTATATTTGCTTTGCACCCATTTTTATTTTCGAGAATTTACTTTCACATTTACTTTTTTGAAAAATGAAATAGATATTCAAATTTGTGAGTTGATATAAATTGTATACCTGTCATTTATTTGAAAATTGTCTCATTTGCACTAAATTTAACTTGACGTTTTTTTTTTAATTTTTGGTTTTTTAAACCTAATTTAAAATTTACAATTTAACCTGACTTAAAGTTTACACATTATTTCAACTGAATTTTTACTTTTGGCTTTTTGATAAAATTAATTGTCTTTTAACGCTATTATTTATAATCTTTTTTTGGAAAAAAATAAATCAACTCAATAGTGTTTATTTCTTTTTTATTCCTTCTGGCTTTCAGCTTGAAAAAGGCTTTTGTTCCCAACAACTGGATTTTCAGCCTAAACAGATTAGCTTTTTAGCAGCTTTTAAAAACACAAAATGCTTTGCGCAAAAAGTTATAAGATAAATTTCTTTTCCTTAATGTATTGGATGAAATGGCCATTAGTGTTGCTTATTAAAATGTGGAAACTGTTCTGCATACATAAATAATATAACTACCATTGCCGTAAGTTTTTTTTAATCCAATGTCAAATATAAGGGCCCTACGGTACGCTCAGATTGCCTATTGGCGCACGTAACACTTTGACAGTTGACACTTTGCCTGTAGTTCATGTTTCCACAAATTTATTTGTTTGTTTGGGCAACGAGTTAGTTAGCTTTCTTAAGCTATTAATTTTCAAAAAAAAACAAAACAAAAAACATGTAAACCCCCAAAGTTATTTTATGTTGGCCAAAGTAAAAGCGCTTTCAATACAGGGTATTATTTTAGCCATCGCAAGTCGAGAAAAAAGGCACATTGTCCCAATTAAGAGATATATACACAGATATACACGCATCAGTTTAAATTTAAATACAGTTCAAATATTGGTAAATTTTATCAAAAAATATTTGTTTAATATTTTTAGTTTTTAAAGAAACCAATTTTAGTTTATTTACAGTTTGGATGATATTAGTGATAATTATAAATTCTATAAAACATAAGTTTAATGAAAAATGACATTTTTTAGTTCAATTATTTTTTAAATTGATTTTTAAAATTCATAGTTTTCTAATTGATAATCAATTATTAGGCAAAAAGTAGCTATCAAGATTCTTCATTTTAGTTTCAGAAAATAAGTTTTATTCAAAATGTAAGAACACTTAAAATATCACAAAACAATTATATTGCCACCACTTAAGTGCAATATTATTTTTTAAATAGCGAAACAGAAGAAATCATTGTTTTCACTTGAAAGAAAATATATTGCTCCACAAAATCAAAAGCAAAAAATCTGTATTATAAAATTACAACAAATTTTATTATCTTAATTTGCAATATTTTGGTTTTTATAAACACAGGTAAGTGAATTTAAGATGTTTTAACAAGTAGAAATTTGTTAAAGTCAAAATCAAACTTAAATTCTTTAAAAAACAAGTGCAATAGTTTAAAATTATAAAAATTTGTTTAAAAATAAGTTAATTTGATTACTGTTTGTTTTACTATTTTATTTTGCATACAACAAATTTTAACCAACCCATTATACAGTTTTTATTAAAAAAATTAAAGTAAAAATAATATAAAAAAATGAAGAAGATTTATGCACAAGATTATAAACGAAAGTAACAAAAAAGCAAATAGTCTCAGTGACTGATTTTCTAGAAGGAGATGAAGCAGCATTTTTAGAAACTGTTTTGCAAAAAAAGCACGCGAATTTTTTAAAAATTTTATTGTTAAATAACAGGTATTCTAAAATAAATAAAGACACCTATTTTTGTTAGTAAATTAGATACACACGGATTCTTGTAACATTTTGTGAAAAACAAAAAAAAACATAATTTGACAAACAAAAGCATAGTATCTGGACTAGTATTTAATTTAAAATTTAAAAAAAACACTATTTTCTCAATAAATAAATTCAGTAAACGTAGATGACATTTATTTGTTCGCTGGCTTTAAAACTTCAACCCGACTAAAACTGGAATAAGCTGAAAATCTTTTAAAAATTTGGCAGGACTAAAAATAGCTATTAAATGAAAACATTTTCAAATTCAAATATTTGTTCCCAGTGAAAAAATACAAGTTGATTGTAAAACTATTTCGGTAAACGTTAAAAAATATGTTCTTGTAAACAAATTCAATTGGATATATAAGATACTCTATTTTATATTATTTAAAAAATTTTTTCAGCTTTGAATTTTTCTTTAGTTTTAACTAGTGGAAATTTTTAGAACATTTGTTAAATAAAAAATGCTTAAAAAACTTATAGTAATCTAGGATCAAATTTTTTAATTTAATATAAGTCAAAACAATAGATGGGGTTTAAAATGAGTTAGAATTTTGTATTATATCATTTAGAGCACCCGTATTTTTGATTGACATTACATTTTTCCTATAATTGAATTGTTGGCAAAACATGATTCGAAAATGCATTGTGTTGGTTTTTATTTTCCCTTTCCCACGCATGATATGCGGTGACAAAATATCAATAGCTTTAAACAAAAGAAGATTCTATATGAAAATCTATGCTTAGAAAACTGACTGAATTATTTGCTTGTCTTAATTTAAATCAAAAATACTAAAAACTGACAACATTTTTTAAAAACTTTTCATTTATATGCTTTATTTGTAAAATCTAAGTTGTATAAGTGATTCTGTGTGTGTGCTGGGAGTATATTATCTAATATAAATTGTTGAGTACACAGTTGTTTGCTTGCGCAAATTAAATTAATAATTATGTTATTGATATTTTTGTTTTTCAGCTTCAACTGCAAAAAAATTGGGTCAAATCACAAGTTGTTCATATGCTTTTGTAGCGCGGTTTAATAGTCATATAAAGCGTATTTGGTATTTATGGCGATTAAATCTTCGTGAGACATAAATTACTTGCTGATGTGGAAGAAATCAGCAAGTTGCTATAAAAAGAAAAAACAAGTGCTATAAAAAGACGGAGCTCAGTAAATAACTAAGTGCCTGCTTTTTATGTTCCGCGTTAAAAGTTTAAAATCAAATAAATAAAGTTCAAAAAAATGGCTATACAACTGAAATTATTTTTATAAGATTTTTCGAGGGTGAGGGGAACTTCCAGTCTCTCGGCGCAAGTTTGGTTGAGTATCTCATTTTTTTTTATTATATGATTATTTTTTTTATTATATGAGTGTCTTATTTTTTTATTATACACTACAAATACTGTTTAAAAATTATCTCTACCAAGAATATAGACAGTTTTAATTTTATTTTAATGAACTAAAGCCTGTACAATTTGTTTTTTATATTAGATTAACCTGGTGTTTAAAATTTTGTAATATATTCCAAAATTGGAGCGGCGGTAAACCGACGCAAAGCGTCAGCCGGGTCTCAATGTGCCGTTCTTGGAGGTCACAATTGTTTGAAATATACACTATAAATTGTTTAAAATTGTCCTCTGCGAGTAATCTAGAAAGTTTTATGTTGGTTTTTGTAATCATTTTCTATACGCGCGTGCGTGCGTGCGTGCGGATTTAGGGTCGATGGAGCCTTGGGAACTTGGAGCTGGAACTTGGAGACGCAAGTAGGGAACTTGGAGACGTAAGTAGGGAATTCGGAGCCAAAAATAAAAATCGCTAAAACGTTTGCCTAAGCGAAACCTAAATCTAACCCCAAACCAATTTTTTATTAAAGGCTCCAAGTTCCCATTGCTCGTGGCTCAAAGTTCCCAAAAATTTCTCATGGCTCCAAGTTCCCTGCTTGTGGCTCTAAAGACCCCTACCGTGCGTGCGTGCGTGTGCGTGCGTGTGCGTGCGTGTGCGTGCGTGTGCGTGCGTGCGTCTGTGTTTGTATCTGTGTTGTGTTGGGTGCCTGTATGTGTGCTCGCGCGTAATCCTATTTTTTCTAAAATTAGCAAAAACAAGCATTTGTAGATACCCATTTTCTGAGAAAGTGTTTTTTCAAGGTATAATCAAGATATCAAAATTAGTAAATTCGTGAGTTATTGGGTAGATTACTATTGGTTCACAATAATTTTCCTAGTGTCCCAAAACCTGAAACTTATTTATCACTCTTTTTCTAATGTTTTGCTAGATTGATATATACCCTGATATATACTGTGATCTAAGATCTCTGTGAGTCTAGGCAGGCGATCGCTTAAAGAATTACATAAGATTTATTTAAGAGTCACCATTCGCATATAAATAATCTTTTGTATACAAAGAGAGGTTTAAGCTCATTGTAAAAGGGATTTATAATTCAAACAAAACCGATTTAGTTTGAATTTTTTTGATTTAATTCTTAATACTTTTGAAGCCTTCACTTTAGCTATTTAAATTTATCAATATTCTTTTTTTTGATAATATTTTTTTTATAAATTTGTAATTTAGACAAGTGGGAAATTCTTGAACCAAATTTAAAGTACGTAACCACAGCCGTATAAAAAATTTTACTGGGAATATTATTTTAAATGGGAATTTTTTTAACGTTTTTAGCTCATTTAATGAAAGTTAGTATAGTTTAAGTTTTGTTTAGATGCCGCAAAACTTGTAACCGCAAAAATGGGAACTTAAAGCTTAAATAAAAATTGACTTGGCTTCAGGTTTAGGCTTAAGCTTAAGTATTAAGCTTAAAACTCTTGGCTCCAAATTACATGTTTTTGATCTAAAGTAAGTCCTGAATAAAGTTTCTGTAATTTCAAACTCATTTTTTCGTTGATCGTTATAGCGATAAAAATTCAAACAAGTAAGCAATGTTTTATGATTGGTCAAATAAAAATAATTTTTTTTAGTTTACATTCATGTATCAAAAATAAATAATTTAATAAAGATATGTCTTGTGTATCATGTAGCGTTTATCATAAAATCATTTAAACAACTACCGACGCTCGTTTTTTAAATTCACATTGAAAAAAAAGAAGCTGCAAAAAACGCGTATGTGTTCCTAATCAGATTTTATATAAAATATGATTACATATTATGTATATTACAGTTTTTTGTCACTAAAACACTAATAAAATAAATAGAAAAATATATAAAAGATATTAACATATTAAATTTTTACACATAAATGTTTATTTAAAAATTTCTCTTGTGATTTCACTTTCATTGTAAGTGTACAATTTTCAGCGCAAAAGAAACTGTTGTTACTGGTAATAAATGGATACATATATTTTTTAATAAAACAATTTTTTAATGTGTGAAGTTAGTAATTTTTCGCAATTCTAACGCTATATTTTGGCTAAGCTGGAGAGTTTGTCATACGAATTTAACTTATTTGACTTAATTAAATAAAATGGAATGAAATGAACAAATATTAAAAAAACAAAAAAAGTTCACATAAAAACACCTTTAAAATCGAAATATATGGCACCGGTTTTTGATTGTGTTTTAGTTAAGCCATCTACTAAAAAATATGGCATTTTTATTAGCTGAATTAATTTTAATAAGAAAATGTCACTTATTTCCGTGCATTTATGTTTTTATGTGTTAACCAGAAAGACTTATGCAAATAGGTAAAATTATAAGGAAAACATTTTTTATTTTATTATTATCTGCAAACACGTGTGATATTTTGTTTATTATAGTAAAATTGTAGACTTTTAAAAATAAGTCGCACAGCTGCATTGCCAATATAAGCCAAAAATTGGGTTTCGTCAAATTAAAAGCCTTGAATCTAGAAAACCCTAAACTAAGGTTAAGTTATTGTCATGATAAAGTTAAGTGACAAAAAACTGTAATATACATAATATGTAATCATATTTTATATAAAATCTGATTAGGAACACATACGCGTTTTTTGCAGCTTCTTTTTTTTCAATGTGAATTTAAAAAAACAAGCGTCGGTAGTTGTTTAAATGATTTTATGATAAACGCTACATGATACACAAGACATATCTTTATTAAATTATTTATTTTTGATACATGAATGTAAACTAAAAAAAATTATTTTTATTTGACCAATCATAAAACATTGCTTACTTGTTTGAATTTTTATCGCTATAACGATCAACGAAAAAATGAGTTTTGAAGTGACAGAAACTTTATTCAGGACTTACTTTAGATCAAAAACATGTAATTTGGAGCCAAGAGTTTTAAGCTTAATACTTAAGCTTAAGCCTAAACCTGAAGCCAAGTCAATTTTTATTTAAGCTTTAAGTTCCCATTTTTTTGCGGTTACAAGTTTTGCGGCATCTAAACAAAACTTAAACTATACTAACTTTCATTAAATGAGCTAAAAACGTTAAAAAAATTCCCATTTAAAATAATATTCCCAGTAAAATTTTTTATACGGCTGTGGTTACGTACTTTAAATTTGGTTCAAGAATTTCCCACTTGTCTAAATTACAAATTTATAAAAAAAATATTATCAAAAAAAAGAATATTGATAAATTTAAATAGCTAAAGTGAAGGCTTAGAAAAAGCCTTAAGAATTAAATCAAAAAAATTCAAACTAAATCGGTTTTGTTTGAATTATAAATCCCTTTTACAATGAGCTTAAACTTCTCTTTGTATACAAAAGATTATTTATATGCGAATGGTGACTCTTAAATAAATCTTATGTAATTCTTTTAAGCGATCGCCTGCCTAGACTCACAGAGATCTTAGATCACAGTCTATATATCAGGGTATATATCAATCTAGCAAAACATTAGAAAAAGAGTGATAAATAAGTTTCAGGTTTTGGGACACTAGGAAAATTATTGTGAACCAATAGTAATCTACCGAATAACTCACGAATTTACTAATTTTGATATCTTGATTATACCTTGAGAAGCCACTTTCTCAGAAAATGGGTATCTACAAATGCTTGTTTTTGCTAATTTTAGAAAAAATAGGATTACGCGCGAGCACACATACAGGCACCCAACACAACACAGATACAAACACAGACGCACGCACGCACACGCACGCACACGCACGCACACGCACGCACACGCACGCACGCACGGTAGGGGTCTTCAAGCCACAAGCAGAGAACTTGGAACCATGAGAAATTTTTGGGAACTTTGAGCCACGAGCAATGGGAACTTGGAGTCTTTAAGAAAAACATTGGTTTGAGGTTAGACTTAGGTTTCGCTTAGGCAAACGTTTTAGCGATTTTTATTTTTGGCTCCGAATTCCCTACTTACGTCTCCAAGTTCCCTACTTGCGTCTCATTTCCAAGTTCCAGCTCCAAGCTCCCAAGGCTCCATCGACCCTAAATCCGCACGCACGCACGCACGCGCGTATAGAAAATGATTACAAAAACCAACATAAAACTTTCTGGGTGCACGAGGAGAACGATTAAATAAAGTCACTTTTTTAATTTAAACTATTAGAAATGTTAAAAACTAAAAGATTGTCTTGTGTGATAAAACCATTTATTTAACCTCTTATTTTAAAAATGCGACAATCACTCAATGCGACCTTATTAAATAAAGCCAAAAGATTATGGTTCGCTTTATTTGGTCTAGTAGGATATGTGACTTAATTTCGGCCAGACCTTAATTTCGGCCACCAATTTAGGGTGTCAGAAAATTGGCTTATTTTTAAAACACAAAAAACTAGCACAAAAGTAACTGTATTAATGTTGAATAAGGGTTTTTGCAAAAGTTTTTTTTTCTTTTTTGTTATTCTGCATTTTCAAAATTTTCATACAAAATGTGAATTTTTTGTGATTTTCTTAATTTTTGCTTTGTGTTTAAACTGCATCAAATTTAGAACGAAGCACTATATAACCTTAAAATATAGTCTATTTAAGGCTCAAAATTGTTAATTTTCATGTTTCAATATTTTCTTCAAAATCACTTTGAAATGCGTTTAACTAACTGCGCATTTTAAGATTCCGTTAATTTCGGCCACCTTAAAATTAAGGTGAAAGAACCTGCCGTTTTTTACTGTTTTTAAATATAATGGTAGTACCGTATTTATAAAGACTTTTTTTTGCTCCTTTGACTTTTTTGACGTTTTTTTAAGCCAAAAAAAATTTAACAAAAAATACAGGTTATTAAAACTTGTTTTTTAAGGTTTTGAAATAATTATTTAAAGCCTTGCTAATAACTATTAAAGTTTGTTAACAGGAAAAAATTAATTTATATGTACCAAGAACAATACTAAGGATAAATTTGCAACCTTTAAAAACTTTTATTGTTCGTTTTGGCAATAGTTATAGTTAGTTTATTCTAGGTGGCCGAAGTTAATGGCTCGCGCCTTAATTTCGGCCACTATAAAAAAAACTTTAAACCTCTACTGATCTTATTATTTTTTTTATTAATGATCAGATAACAGAATTAATATTATACTAAGCATAGTCTATGCATAGTTTAATT
>JASAMX010013703.1:0-35164 GCA_030248175.1 Microlaimidae sp. YZB2_3 | reverse complement strand
TAATATTTATTGCTTTAAAATCGACCCCTTTTCTTCAAAATTTCTTAAATACCATTTAATATTACAAAAGCAAAAGCAGTTTTTAGAGATTTTTAGTTTTTTGCCGCTTTGTAGGTACGGCGCTGCTGGCGCGCTTGGTTTCCAGTTTTTTAGAGTTTTAATTACAGAAAGTGCTTAATTTATAAGTTTGGAATGAACTTTTTAAAATTAATTTTTAAGTTTTGAATAGTTTGACAACCAAAACATTAAAAAACATATGTAGGTTTTTAAAATCACAAATTTTCAAAGCACAAATTTCAACTTTATTTTTACTAATTCGAAATCATTGTTCCCGAAAATACTATTTTAGTGATGATTAATTAAACCAAAATTAACATAACTATTGTGACGTTTAATTAAACCAAAATTTATTTTGCACAAACGGATATATTAAAGCACTTCAACGTAGTGAAACCTATCAACGTGTAAAATTTTTTATGAAGTATAGGTTTAAATTTAAGAAACTAAGAAAACTAAGATTTTTTCAAATTTTATTTTTTTTTCTACCCTCTCTTGTACAGTAAAAGACGCTTATTCAGAACTAGTCTATAAAATATAATAAGATTAACTAACTTTTGCCCTTAAAAAATAAACATTTGCGGGTTCCAAACTAAGCAATTCGATAAATATTAAAATATGGGTTTGATCTTTATTATTAAACCGCTTTCGTTAAAAATTTTAAATGGTTTTATTATTGAATAGTCAATTCAATACTGAAATTATCGAGGTCAGCTAGATTTTATTTGCCTATAGTAAAATATTAAATGATAAATAATTAAACAGAATTTAATTTACAATTTAATGGTCTTTTTTATTATGGATAGTGCTTAAGCCATTCCAAATTATTAAAATTTTGCTTATGTACAAGAAATTTTTTTCACTATTTTCTGCATTGCAGAGAGATTTTTTAAGGTATTTAATCGCACAAACAAATAAAAAGCAGCTTTAGCAAAACAAATCTGTCCTTACCGAGTAAGAAACCCATATTTCCAACCAATGCCAATTTCTACGTGAACAGAGAAGAAGAGGCGATCCGAAGGAAAATTCAACTATCAAAAAAACGTGCTGAAAAACGTGACTTGCTCAATAACATAAAACAATTTAAAATTTAAAAATAAAAAAAAATTGGCTAAGTATCGTTACAAAAATATTTCCAAAATTTGCCTAAAGTGTGCGCAGTGATATAAATGAAGTTATTTGTCTGGTTTTTAATTTATCTTCGGTAAAAACAATGCTAGTGATATTTGGATTTTCATGCAACTTTTGATATTTGATTTTTAACCGTTTATACTTTATTTAAAAAAATAGCGCTCATGTTAATCATTTCTAGAATTTAAATAAAAAAATTGTTGATTTAATTAAATAAATTCAATTTAATTAAATAAATTCAATCCTATACATAGAAAAACGTCTGAATTGTGGTGTGAAAAGGTTTTATAGTTTATTCAACAGTTTGTAATACTTGTTTACATTACAAAGGTAATTTTGCAGTTTAAAAAAAAAACAAGTAGTCCGTGGCAGTTGATACGGTTGATTAAATATCAATTTATAGCTAATTCTGTACGCTATTAAAATTTTTGTGTAAATAAGTTCTACTGTTAATAAGATATGCTCACTTAAAATTTTTTCCAGCCTTAGTTATTTTTAAATGCACTTTAGTGAATTTGAATGTTTTGCAGATTTCTAAGGAATTCATTCTTAAAAAATAATATTTTCAGGCATTCTCAATTTGGTAGAAATATTTTGTAGTTGTTTTGAAACGTAGAAAAAAATAATAAAGATAAGATAACGCCTAACATATAGTTTTAACAATTGTTTAACACATAGTCGGAAAATCTACTACTTTTCTGCATTCTTAGCATAACAGACAAAAAGTATACGGTGATTAATTAAAGCGTGTTCACACCTGATCCCAGTTCCCAGATTCCAGTTTCCATAGCCTAGTTCCCACATCCCACATACAGCCATTCAGACTTGACTTTTATGAAGAAAAAATAACCCAAAAAAACCCAATTATTATTAAGTTGCGTCAGGTATTTCTCTCCACGTGATATTTTCTCGAAAAAATAGTGGTTACTTTACCACCTATCTATTTTCATCGTGATAAAATTTATCTTTAGTTTAAGAAAACGTAAATATTTTTTATGAAGAAAATTAACATTTTAAAAACGTTTTGATAATATTAATCAGCTTATTTACCTTCAAAAAACCTGTGAAATTTTTAAATTTGTTAGAAACTTCGTTTTAATAATGTTTTGTTTAAAAAAAACCCCAATTTTTTTTTCATATTTGTACATCCATCCAAAAAACACAACATATATGATTTTGTTTCAAAAGAACCCCAATTTTTTCATATTTGTACATCCATCCAAAAAACACAACATATATGACGTGATCACGAATACTATATGACATTTTGAGTGTCCATAAAATCCTGACGTGTCTCTAAAAATCCTTCATAAAAGATGGGGTCCTGAACCAAAACTCTATACTAGCAACAGTGTTGATATAGCATTTTGGGAGGTCAAATAGGTTTAGGCACCCATAGCGCGCCCAATGAGGGTATGAAAACTATAAAAAAAATTAAAACTCTAAATTTATTTAAGAATATGTGGAAAACACGATTTTTATTTCATATTCGTACGCTCGCCTTGAATAAACAAAAAACAGAGTGTTGTAATTAATGCGCAAAAATTTTTGCAAAGAAATCAATATTATGTCGCAGGTTTGTGTCTCTAATTAACATTATTTCCCACAAAAATCTGTATTTTTGCATCTAGCCTGTGTGATATATGCGCGGAGACTCCTCTATGCCCGCTTTCCCTCAATTTTTCCCATAAGTTGGCGCATAGCTCCAAGACGCTTTAGAAAATGGGATCTTGATTTTGGAAACAAGTGTGAACAGTTGTTTTTGCTGTTTCTGGGATCTAGAAACTGATATCTGAGAACTGGAAACAGGTGTGAACGGGAACTTACCAATTTAGAATTGATTTATTTTATTGCACAGGTTAGAATATTTTAACACTAAATGGAGACATAACAAATCAATACACCACAATCAAAGTTTTCGAAAACATATTTAATATAGATTAATTGAGAAATATAATCCTTTAAATATTACATAGTTATTACACCTTTTGTGTCGATTTAAATCAATTAATTTATGCCGTTTTAGGCCGTTTATACATATTAACATAGGCTTTAAAAATTTAAAATAAAAATAATATGCTATTAAATAAGGAGTGCCATTCAGGTGAAACATTTTTCGAAATATTTCATTATAGTAGCACGTCCTAGCGCCGTTTAAATACAACATTTCACATTTTCTGTATATTATATGCTTTGTGTACTTATATTATTTTTTAAGTATGTCATATACTTTATGTTAATTGTGCAGTTAAAGTGTAATTTGCGATAGCCTTCTGAATTTGTTTCTATGTTGTTTAATTCTAATTTTTATTTGAGTAATAAACAAGTTTTTTTTATTACATTTTCAAAATTAAGCTATTAATATTCTGTGTGACTACCGAACATTCCTTTTTGTTTAATTAACATATTTCACAATCTTGTATAAAACTCATATAAAAACCGCATCAGAATTAGATATTTGGAAACTTGTTATTAAAGTAGGTACAACTACTTTTGCATTTTATTTGACATTATTTATGTTTCAGCAACTTGTAAAAATGTGTGTTGTCTATCATCAGGTAAGTTTGTTTACTGAACCACATTTTAAAGTTCAAAAAAACTTTAATTTTTTAAAATTTTTTGTCTAAAAATGGGTTTGTTGAAAACCCACGTATATATTATATTATGTATTTTGGGAAAAAAACTTAAAAAAAGACAAAGCAAATAGGTGTAATCACAGGGTAAATGACGTAATATCGCCCTCCTTTTTCCACAACTCTTTACTGTCTGGGACTGTTTCTTTATTATGGAAAGACTCTTTTGTGTTACCAATTTTTAAAAAAGATGTTACCAGTAATTGTCAAAATTATCGCCCCATATCGCTTACATGTTTATATTGTAAAGTCATATAGAGCAACATTGTTGATGAGTTATTTCTTTATTTAAAAAAATAACCTAATCCACTCAGATCAATATGGTTTTCCAAAAAAAATCAGTCAGTTTGTAATTATTATCTAGTATTTTAGATTGGACCAAAGCTATTGAAAATTGTAAACCTATTGATGTCATGTAGATTGATTTCTTCAAAGCTTTTGATTCTGTCAGTCACTCTAAACTTGTGATGAGTTAAATCAAAATTTTGTTTGTTCAGATTATGCCTACGTTTCAAGTGGAGTGCCTTAGGGTAGTATCCTTGGGCAGCTCATTTTTCTTCTCTATATCAATGATCTGCCTAATTGCCTTAATAATGTGGTGTCAGTCAAGCTCTTTGCAGACGATGCCAAGTTTTACACCATTCTTGACAAACATTTTTAGAAAAATTTAGATCGATTTTACAAGTGGGCAACAACATGTTAACTAAACATTGCTATAGATAATTGTAATGTTTTACACTTAGGCTTCAATAATCCAAAATATATGTATTATCTTAATGAAAATTTAATTCTTAGCAAAATTGTATGCGTGACCTAGCTATATTGGTATCTTCCAATTTAAAGTTTTTAGATCACTGCGCTTCTATAGCCGCTAAAGTACTGAGCCGAATATGTGTATTATTTAGATCCTTTTGTACTAATAATATGGAAATAGAATTTTTGATTTTTTGATTAAACGCCCCAATAGTTAAAAATAGTATTTTCATAAACATGTGTGTGTGTGTGTGTGTGTGTGTGTGTGTGTGTGTGTGTGTGTGTGTGTGTGGCTGGAGTATCATTTTAATTTTTATAAAATTATGAGCAATCAATTCAAATATGGAAGTTTATTGTTTTTTTTTGAGCAAAAATCAAACAGAGTAATCGTTATTTTAATTTTGCAAATACTACTTAACCGATTATTTATTCTGGCAAAATATAAATAAACATAGTAAAAAGTGAGTTTACAATTTTAGTTTCCACCTTACTAATGGCAAAACTTGGCGTTGCCAATCAAATACACGTACTACTTTATTTTGCAAAATAAATAGGGAGTTATTATCGAACACGGTTGTATGAAAAAGATAACGAAGGAAAAGAACAAAAAAAGGAAAACAAAAGAAAACGAACTCAGGTATTTTGGTTTTATTGTCTCTTATTATTTAAGAAATATATATCTTATAATAATGGTTTACTTCTTTTATGAAGAATACATTGTATTTTCTTAATTATTTTTATTTTTTTAAAAGTTTTTGTATGCATGTAACCAAAATTTATTTATAAAAAATTTTTAAAAAAGTCTTTAAGACTTTAAGCAATTGGTCTTCTAAATTCATATTTTGTACTTTTTTAAACGTTTTTTTTATTTTTTTTAAATCCGTTTTAGTGTATATTACTATTTGGTTTAAAATACAGCTAGTTTTGGTTTGTAACGAATAAATAATAAAGAGCATTCGTTGACGAAGTTCAACTTTATTATTTATCTTGTTCATACGCGTCCGAAGAAGCACAGAAACGCGTATTTTATTAACACTTATTAACTTATTACTTGTACATATAACTAAAATTAAAAAATAGAGATATTCTCATGTGTGTATTTATATATTTTAGTTTTTTTAATGACTTTTACATTTTTGGCTGGAAATATTCCAATTTTAGAGGTCAAGATTTTATTCAGGTAGAATTCTAGTCCCGAATTTTCTAACATACGCAACTTGCCACTGAATATGCATGTACGCAGGGGACATATCCCACTGAAGTTTATTGACAAAACAACCTTCATAGTTTTTATATTTAATCAGTTATTTAAAAATTTTTATGATATAAGGCTGTTTTGTACATGCTTAAAAATACTGACCTAAGTGAGTATTACAAAAAACAAATTTTATGGCCAAAAAAAATTCATTTTAAAATTGTGTTGTCTAGAATTTAAGAGCGACGTTTGATCTGTTTTGTGCCAAAAAATACTTTATTTGACTAAATTTCTTTTTCACAAAAAAATAAGCCGAGTTTAACATTATTCTTTTCCTATTCCTAACTTAATGTTTTATGTTTTTATCGAAAAACTCAAAAACTCAATATATCAAAATGCGTCGATTTATTACTTCCAACGTCCAGTTTTGAGTGCCAATTTTCTGCAGTGTTTCCGATTGTGTTTTTGAGTTTGAAAAATATGAAGCTCCAATACAAGTCACGTAGTCCGCGAACAGATCCACCGATCTCCGAAATTTTCCAGACAACACTGAATACATAAGAGCGCTGTTTCCAATTCGGTCTTGAACGCGCAGGTGGCATATCTAAACCGACATTGCACAGTAATATATATAACAAAAATTAATTATATCCGACAAAAATAACAGTATTAACAAATATTTTTTTATTATTAAAAATTAAGAATTTTATTCAAATTTATAGGTTTTATAGGCAAAATAACAAATAACCCAAAAGAAAAACTGGCTAGAAACCAAATTTATATTGATGTGGGTCAAGAACTCAACTTTTTCTACCGCACGCGATTTTCTGAGCAGTGGCCCCTGGCGTTTTCGTTCAGCGTAAAAAAGTTGCAATTAAGATATTGCGTAGTTTACCAGTAAAATCAAACTCTGCAAAAAATTGCTGCGCACGAGATCTATAAAATTTTGGTTAAAAAATATTTTGTTATATTAAAACTCTGTTTTTACTTTTCTGAAAATATTAAACACAAGGTAAGTTTGAGTTTTTTTATGTGCAATAGTATAACAATTCTATTAAAAATTCCAAAATTTATTCATAATATCGTTTTTATGCGTTGAAAACCATATGTTAAAGAGCGTGGAAATTTAATATTTTATATTACTAATTTTCAAATAACTGATTTTATACTGCATTCAAAAGCAATCGAACAATATCCACTTCTTTGCAGACACAGGCGTGCATCAATGCTGTGCGGCCTTTTTTATTCTTGAAGATTTAATTCCGCTCCACATCGAAATAACATGTTTATAAACCGGATCTGTAAAAAAAAATGCGGGTTTATTTGAATATTCTCTAGTTAAAATCAACAATTGGAAATGCACTTTCCAGGCTTGATTCTTACTTACGTGATATTTAAGGATAGAGAAACAGTGACTAGCAACAAATTATTGCAGTTTATAAGGTATTCAAGGTCATCTTGCTAAAACTTTATTCTAATCCGTTATCATTTTTCACATTATCAAATCATTAACTGCCTTAATAAATTTTTATAAAAACTCATGATTTTTTTGTATCATTTTCAACCTTTATTATGTTTCATAAAAAATGGGTACGAACGACGGATAAAACCAATGTTGTAAGCTTCAGTTCGTCAAATTACCACGCAAAACCAGTAGATGAGTACATACATACTAGTGATGTTCCTACCCTTCAATATCATGTTCCAAAGCTTCGGCCATTTGAATCAGAAGGAGCTCCAGAGCTCCAAAGCTCCGGAGCTTCGGAGCATCCGTCCATTAAATAAGTGATTTTAAGCTTATTTAAGCTTGAAATACATTTAAAATTACTCTATCTGCATTTTTAAGACTATTTTCTAGTGCATTAAATAAGCTTTCAAAAAATTAATTTGCAAACAAATTTTGACAAAATAATATAATGCATCACTCCTTAATTATTTATAAAATTAGTAAAAAAATTGGTCGGAGCTCCGGAGTTTGGAGCGCCCGGGAACATTGCTAATACATACATAGAATGTTTTTTTAAACTATGTCCTAACTCTTTGACATTAAATAGATAATAAATAGAATATAATGTAATAATAGAATTTAAGATTTAAAATAGTTTACTTAGTTTTTAAAATTTAGAAAAAATTGCAAATTGTGTTAAAATGACATGATTAGTAAGCAGAAAACTTCAGAAATTTAGTTTACTTAAAATTTTATGGCTTGATTTTAATAGTTAATCAACTATTCAGTAAATAATATTATTTTTATGTACAATAGAAATTAAAAAAAAGATACTTTTTCGTCACTTTCCGTCAAATACAAGATGATTCCCATCATTAGTGTTTCACCTTTTCGATTTGTTTCATCCGGATTAGTTTCCAATATTTGCTTTTTTAACTAAAATAAAGATATCAAACATGTTTCTTATGATTTTTATGTTACAAGTGTTTTTTTTTGTTTGTTATTTTATAATTTTATGGTGCGTATAATGTATTTTTTTGTAATTTATTGTTGTGAATCTAAATAAGTTTTTAAGCTGACAATTTTAGGAAAAGATTGACAATAAAAGTCATCTCAGTTGATAGCTAAAAGTTTTAAACTAATATTGCGGTTTTTCTAGATGTTATAAAACTTACTACTACATGTATTAATAAATCAAAAGATTTCGGTCAAGCTCATGTCCAGAAATTTCTAAACACTGCAAGCTTACTGCTAAATATTATTGTAATTGTTTTTATTCGACTGGTTCCAAACAAACATTCCTAACGCTCTTTCGTGAAACCGTCATGTCGTCAGCACGCAGAGAGCTTTCAAATGAATATAAACACGGCTTATAAATAATAAAAACAAAAAAATCACTCCTTACTAATTTTGGGGGTACAAAGGGGTCTGTATTTTGGTTACCCGACCATTTAGAGCAGATTTTTTTATATATTTTTGAAATCAGCACGCCGAGAGCTTTAAAATGATATATTACTCGCCTATGTAGAGGGACTGTGTCAAAAGTTTTTTTTAGGGGTCAGCCATTGCAGTGCCTTAGGGCATGAAGATTTTTTGAGACTATCACCAAAAGGTCGGACTTAAATTTCCGCATAAATCTCCCCTGTCTCAGGCTTGTGGCTCTAACAGTTTTTGAGCATGATGCCAAAATATGCATAATGTGTTCCCCATACAAAGATTTTTAGCAAAAATCGTGAAATTGACCCCCTTTAACTTCTCGGGGTACCCGACTCAGGTAGGTTACTCTAACAAATTATATATTTTTGAGCTCAGAAAAGTATGGGCAATCTGCAAAAAAATTTTCAGACGTAAAGCCCCATATGGTAAAAAGTTAGAAATTTGGCTGAAAAAAATCGACCGTAAATTTCTGCAATTTCGGGGCTAACCCCCCAAAATTTTTGAAAAACTTTTTTTTTCAGGAGGTAGCCAAAAGTACAAGGACCTTAACGCAAGATATTTGTATATTTATCGCGGCGCGTTCAAAAGTTATAAGACCGCAAACAAAAATTTTTTGTCAACTTTTTCCAGTATCGCTAAAAAAAACAGAGAATAGAACCATCGTGTCGCGAGACTGTTATAAGTCAGCTAATGGATCCGCCAGGTACCACCAAGCCAACCTTTTGTGGCAAACGCTATTAATAGACTAAAGAGGTTATACGCAGCTGCTTTTGTTAGGTTTTTTATTTTGGATTTTTTTTTGTTTGGCTGGAAGCTGATTTTACATAATTTTTTGATTGTTTTTTACTAAGCTCGTCATATAAGCTTAATTTTTGTGGTGAAACGGAATTAGTTTGGACGTTAGAATAAAATAAAATAAAATTGAAATGTGGATTTTTTTAACGGTTGGGTTACGCGGTTTAACCCTTTGCGATTTTTGAGGTGAAAAAACGCGTCTGTAACGCGGATTGGATAAGTGCACCAGTGCAGCTCAATATTAAATTGCTAGGGTCGGCCCGATTCGTCCCACCTGCTTATCGGCTCTATATTTACACTGAGACGGGCGACGCGATATACACTATGCGTCTACACCGCAATAACAATTGCAGAGAGTTAAACTAAGCGTTTACTTGAGTTAGATGATCGTTTTACTAAGGTTAAAACGTTGAAGACTTAACTAGAGTTAACAAGACTTCTTTTTTATTAACTACTTTCATTATTTTTAGTAACTTTGGGATTATCACGTTCTCCCGTTTTATTTCCTTCCTTATAGCGCATGTTTAGTTTAAGAGTTAGATTTATGTTTAATAATTAAATAATTGCGTGCATAAATGTGTTCTACTTTTAATATGAACTCTCTGCGCTGGGATTTGGAAACTTAAAAGTGGATTCTATTTTTAAAATGAACTCATTGCGCTGGGATTTAAAAAGTTGAAAGTGTGACCTTAGAGAGTGCGCTGGATTCTACCAAACCTTGTTTTTAAAGACCACCCACACTTGGAGCGGTGTCGTCGATCTTGAACCACACCGTCGATCTTGTCGATCGTGAATTCAGTACAATGTGTCTATTGCTTTTAATAAATTAATTTAAAGTTATATAGCCACATATTATGTATGTCTCTGTCTCAAACAAAATAAAAATGCTATACAATTGTTGTGTATTTATATGAATTCAGATGGTTCCTTTAGTCCATATTTTTATGCATGTATCAACATATACCAAATTAACACAATACAAATTTAGATGGAAGTCATTAAAACAAAAAAAATTATTGGATTTTATAATTCAACGTATTAAAATTTTATTTAAAAGAATCTTGTTTTCTGCAAAGAACGTTAATTACTTATTTGTCAAATAGAAGTTTTAACTTGTAGTCGTTTTTTTCCGTTGTCAAAGTTTTTACTTTTAACTGACTTGAAATCAATTAAATTAAAATTTTCCTTTTTTTAAGAAATAAAAGTATATAATCAAAAATTAGCAATAAAAAAACTATAGACCAAAATTTGTAGTGAAGTTATAATCAAAACAGTAAAAAAACTTTTTTATAATGGTTTAGGTGTTTTTTGCCTGTAGGCCTGCGGTAGGGGCCAAGCCGAGCTGAAAAAGGACGGACTGCGCCGGGCCAGGCCGGGTCAAAATTTTTAAATTCATCCCGTTTACTAATCTGATTTGATAATACATGGAATAAAAACCTTATGTATGTTTAACAAACAAGGCAAGCGATCAATTCAAAAGATATATTCTTGTATAAATTGCAATCTTAGCTACTAAATATGATAACTATACAAAATTACCTTCTTTTAAAAGATATAATTATGCAAATATTTTTCCAGTGCATATCATTTTTTTACAAACGAAAAATAATTTTTTGAAAGCTTATTTAAAGCACTAGAAAATAGCCTTAAACATGCAGATAGAGTAATTTTAAATGTATTTCAAGCTTAAATAAGCTTAAAATCACTTATTTAATGGACGGATGCTCCGAACCTCCGGAGCTTTGGAGCTCTGGAGCTCCCACTGATTCAAATGGCCGAAGCTTTGGAACATGATATTGAAGGGTAGGAACATCACTAGTATGTATGTACTCATCTACTGGTTTTGCGTGGTAATTTGACGAACTGAAGCTTACAACATTGGTTTTATCCGTCGTTCGTACCCATTTTTTATGAAACATAATAAAGGTTTAAAATGATACAAAAAAATCATGAGTTTTTATAAAAATTTATTAAGGCAGTTAATGATTTGATAATGTGAAAAATGATAACGGATTAGAATAAAGTTTTAGCAACATCACCTAGACCTTATAAACTGCAATAATTTGTTGCTAGTCACTGTTTCTCTATCCTTAAATATCACGTAAGTAAGATTCAAGCCTGGAAAGTGCATTCCCAATTGTTGATTTTAACTAGAGAATATTCAAATAAACCCGCAATTTTTTTTACAGATCCGGTTTATAAACATGTTATTTCGATGTGGAGCGGAATTAAATCTTCAAGATAAAAAAGGCCGCACAGCATTGATGCACGCCTGTGTCTGCAAAGAAGTGGATATTGTTCGATTGCTTTTGAATGCAGTATAAAATCAGTTATTTGAAAATTAGTAATATAAGATATTAAATTTCCACGATCTTTAACATATGGTTTTCAACGCATAAAAACCATATTATGAATAATTTTTGGAATTTTTAATAGAATCGTTATACTATTGCACATAAAAAAACTCAAACTTACCTTGTGTTTAATATTTTCAGAAAGTAAAAACAGAGTTTTAATATAACAAAATATTTTTTAACCAAAAATTTATAGATCTCGTGCGCAGCAATTTTTTGCAGAGTTTCATTTTACTGGTAAACTACGCAATATCTTATGAACTTTTTTACGCTGAACTAAAACGCCAGGGGCCACTGCTCAGAAAATCGCGTGCGGTAGAAAAAGTTGAAAAAGTTCTTGCAAATATTTAATCAAAATTTGGTTTCTAGCCAGTTTTCTCTCGGGTTATTTGTTATTTTGCCTATAAAACCTATAAATTTGAATAAAATTCTTAATTTTTAATAAAAAAATATTTGTTAATACTGTTATTTTTGTCGGATATAATTAATTTTTGTTATATATATTACTGTGCAATGTTGGTTTAGAGATGCGATCTGCGCGTTCAAGACCGAATTGGAAACAGCGCTCTTATGTATTCAGTGTTGTCTGGAGATTCGGAGATTGTGGATCTGTTCGTGGACTACGTGACTCGCAATTGGAGCTTCGACATTTTCAAACTCAAAAACACAATGGGAAACACTGCAGAAAAATTGGCACTCAAAACTGGACGTTGGAAGTAAGAAATTGATGCATTTCGCTATATTGAGTTTTTGAGTTTTTTTGATAAAAACATAAAACATTAGCTTAGGAATAGGAAAAGAAGAATGTTAAACTCGGCTTATTTTTGTGAAGAAATTTAGTCAAATAAAGTATTTTTTGGCACAAAGCAGATCAAACGTCGCTCTTAAATTCTAGACAACACAATTTTAAAATGAATTTTTTTTGGCCATAAAATTTGTTTTTTGTAATACTCACTTAGGTCAGTATTTTTAAACATGTACAAAACAGCCTTATATCATAAAACATTTTAAATAACTGATTAAATATAAAAACTATGAAGGTTATTTTGTCAATAAACTTCAGTGGGATATGTTGATATACATATTCAGTGGCAAGTTGCGTATTTAGATTTTAGAAAATTCGGGACTAGAATTCTACCTGAATAAAATCTTGACCTCTTAAATTGGAATATTTCCAGCCAAAAATGTAAAAGTCATTTAAAAAACTAAAATATATAAATACACACATGAGAATATCTTATTTTTTAATTTTAGTTTATGTACAAATAATAAGTTAATAAGTGTTAATAAATACGCGTTTCTGTGCTTCTTCGGACGCGTATGAACAAGATAAATAATAAAGTTGAACTTCGTCAACGGAGTCTTCATTATTTATCGTTACAAACCAAAACTAGCTGTATTTTAAACCAAATAGTAATACACTAAAACGGATTTAAAAAAAGTAAAAAAAAACGTTTAAAAAAGTACAAAATATGAATTTATAAGAATGAATTGCTTAAAGTCTTAAAGAATTTTTTAAAAATTTTTTATAAATAAATTTTGGTTACATGCATACAAAAACTTTTAAAAAATAAAAATAATTAAGAAAATCAATGTATTCTTGATAAAAGAAGTAAACCATTATTATAAGATATATATTTCTTAAATAATAGAGACAATAAAACCAAAATACCTGAGTTCGTTTCTTTTGTTTTCCTTTTTTTGTTTTTTTCCTTCGTTATCTTTTTCATACAACCGTGTTCGATAATAACTCCCTATTTATTTTGCAAAATAAAGTAGTACGTGTATTTGATTGGCAACGCCAAGTTTTGCCATTAGTAAGGTGGAGGTTAAAATTGTAAACTCAATTTTTACTATGTTTATTTATATTTTGCAGACTAAATAATCGGTACAGTAGTATTTGCAAAATTAAAATAACGATTACTCTGTTTGATTTTTGCTCAAAAAAAAACAATAAACTTATATTTGAATTGACTGCTCATAATTTATAAAAATTAAATGATACAATAAATTATTAAATTCAGCGGAACTCGAACCTAGAAAGAAGCACTAACCACTGTGCCACAGCGATTTTAACCGAATCTAAAAAATTGTCTTTATAATAACATAATGTAGTAAAATTGTAAACTATTAAAAATTTTTACGTGCATAGAACAACCGATATAAAATGTAAAAATATTTTAATGCAATATAAATGCAAAATAACATATAAACTCATTTTCTAATAAAAGTAACAAATGTGCAAATTGAAGTATTATTAAAAAAGGAATAAAAATGTCCAATTTAAAATCTGTAAATATAATAATAAAATTATTAAAAATGAAATATTTAGTTTGCATGCTTAATATGATGTGCCCCAAGCAACCGGAAAAATTCCGGAAATGAAAGCAACCGGTACTTGCGGTAAACTCGAAAAAATTTTTTAAAAAATATAGACTGAATATTAATTTGTATAATTTAAAAAATTAAAAAGTTAAAATTTTTGCAAGTATGGAAACAATATAACAAATGAGCTAATTAGCTTATTTTTCTAATAAAAATAGAAGAATTGTGGCAATGGTGCTATATTACAAATAAATAAAATTAATAAATAGAACTGAGAAAGAAACTGTTAATAAATTACTATTAAATTTAAAAATTTCAGTTTCCATGCTTAATAAAATGTGGCCAAGCAACCGAAGTAAATATCGGAAATGATATACAAGAAACAGCTAACGCCATTTCTTATACCGGCACCCAAGCAATCGGTAGTACCAAAACTATATAATAAAAAAAAAATAAGATACTTAGAACAAACTGCTTGAAAAAACAGGTCCCATTTAAATGAGACCTTTCGACTTCTGGTCTCATTTAAATGGGATCCATTTAAATAAGCCCCCATTTAAATAGGATCCAATTTTATAGGGAATGAGATCCCATTTAAATAAGTTCCATTTAAATGGGACCCCATTTAAATAAGGGGCATTTAAAGAGGATCAAATTTAATGGGTTTAATTTTTTGCGGTTCCAAATTTTAATAATATTGAGACCGCTCCAAGTGCTTTATTTTCTGCTCTGAAAACCCCATACCAAGCCAATATATTGATTTTTCATGCGTATGAGCACTAGGATTTGTTCTTAACCTAGTTGCTTCCACCTTGCCTCTTATCATCTTAAACTGCTTCCTACTGTTTTTTTTACCTAACGGAAGTAAATTTGCGAACCATCCTTACCAAGATTTATTAATGTATTTATTTTTTTCATATAGTTCCACCATTAAACGTAAATACAAGCGAATATAAATTTGTGAACTTCGCGTGATCAAGATATTTTATACAAAAAAATTAAATTTAACAGAATTAGATAACGTTTCTTATTTTCAAAAATCGTACAGAATAAGAAATAGTACAGCTTATAAAATTATTTCCAGATTTCTATTGCACAATTGCTAAAAAACATGTTTTCAAGCAATTGAGAGTTGAAAATTTTAATTTTAAGCTTTTGTAAGTTATTAAACAACTATAAGTAATAAATGCATTGGTATTTTAAAGCTAAAAACAACTTTTTAAGGTAATGTGTAATTATGCCATTAAAGAAAATTTTTATTAATCTTTAATTAATTAATTAATCAACCTATAATTGTGTTTTTTATTTCTAAAAATCTGGCGGGTCTGTATATCGTTTTTTCCAAATTTTCTTCTGTTTTTTTATTTCTAAAAATCTGGCGAGTCTAAATATCGTTTTTTCAAATGTTCAGCTATTTTTATGGCAACCGTTAAAATATATATTATACATATATAGTGAAGTCAAAAGTGTTTATTCAAGTAACCAAAAACAACAAAAAGCAAAACAATAAAATGTACGCAACATGCATCATTTTATCACAACACGGCGAACCGATCGCAGCCTAATATCGAACGAAATATAAACTGTGTATTCAAAATAATGTCATCATTTTTATGTATGATAATATCCCACAGTATTTTTGATAGTGATTCAAACTTAAAATTTAGAATTTTTAATCAGTATTTGCCCAGTAAATATTCCAAACTGGTTTTTGCTTTCTGTTCAGCATCTATAAAACAAATGAGATATATGGCATGCAAAAATTCTTAAAATTTGTTAACTTGAATAAAAAAATTTTCTCTTAAGGTAGAACACCACAGTTACGACGATTTTTACTAAAAGCTAGATATCAACTTAGATATTAATTTTTGTCTGACAAAAGTAGAGTGCGATCGAAAGCTCAGATTATGATGTGTCCAACGGTAATAGTTTGAGAGTTTACCAAATGTTCTATTTCAAGATATAGTTTGATGAATTTAAAAGCTCAAAAAACAGTTTTTGGCCATTTAAAAAATTTGATTCGCTCAGTTTTAATGCAATTTTATAAAAAGTTAACGAAAAATGGGCGAGCAACTTTTAGATGTGGTTTGGAGTAAAACGTAATTCAAAATTTAAAGAAAATTAAAAAAATCAATTTTAAAAGAAAAATCAAATAAAAAAACCCTGAATTAGTTTTTTAATTAAATACAATTCAAAGTATTGATTAGACTTGTGTCTAACTGTTTCCAAACTTTCGTTAAAATTTGAGCGAATCAAATTTTTTAATTTTCATTAAAATTTTTTAATTTGACGCCGAGAAACTATATTTCGACACGTTTGTTTAAAAGTATTTTTTACGAGAGAGATATCAGATGGGCCAGTAGCCGAGTGGTTAACGTGTCGAACTCGGATCCTCGGACCCGTAGGTTCCCGTAGGTCTCTCGCAGGCAATATTCTTAACGTTGAAAAAATTTCTTTTTTTTTAATTTTAACTTTTTAATTGAAAAGTCTGCTTTATTGAAGATACGCTAAATGAAAAATGAAAAAATAGAATATTTTTGGTAATGGTTTTTATATTATAATATAATTTTTGACATGTATTTTATTGGTGTCATTTAATAATTGTGGACGATAACATTTTTTAAGAAAAATGAATGCCAAAAATTAAATGAGCAGGTCAAATTACGTTAGTAAAAATTAATTAAAAAAGATCTGCCGTCAAAATCTAACTGTGGTGTTCTACCTTAAACAGTGCCCAGATGTAATTCTGTTTTTACTGTATAATCAGTGTGTTTTTTTACTTGCATAGCAAATGAAAACAGTTGCAGTTTAGAGCATTTGGCGGAAGCATGGTCAGTTAAAATGAATCAGTCCAAGGATCTAATTTCTAGTTACTCTATTTTTTTTATCTTTTTGCTTTGTAGAATTTTGTGATTTGGTAGAAAAAGCTATTTATAATGTTAAATTCATTGAATGATTAAAAAATTTACATCACTGTGGTGTTATTGACAGACGAAACGCATCAAACCAAAACCGTAATATTGACAAATAATAGCAAGACCAAACGAAATTTCCGTGATATTATAAGTATCTAAAATTAATTTTGCAAATTTTAGTAATGTGTAAATAAGTCAGCAGTTGTAAATTTTTTAGGCTTTAGCTATTTTTTGTAAAACTGTTTTTTTTCGATGTTAAAAACAGTATATTTAATTTAATTCAATGCTTCTGTGTAAAAAAATGTGTTTAGTGATTCTGGTGTTAGTAATGTGGTGCAATTATTTGCACATTTCTTGTTAAAAAACGCAGCTTGTCGCACTTAACTCTTATAAAATGACGCAATAACTCTCTTAGAAATGAGCTCATGAGACGATTAAAACTATAACTAAAAAAAACAAGAACAACTATTAAATAAGAGAACATGGAAACTAAACAAACTAAATATTTTAGATATGGTGCATTACTGCGAAAAAAGCGCATAAGTATGCTGCACAAGATGTATCGCCAGTTGGCACTCATCAACGCGAGTGCCTCTTTCAGAGGTTGGCAGAAGTACATTTACGTGTACAAGGCCAAGAATATATGGACAGCTCACAAAAAAAGATCCGTTTCAATGCCGTGTATTCAAATGCATAAGGTGTGTTTCTTAACACTTTATGACTATTCATGAAACAGTGCTTTTCAAACTGATCATTTAACTAGAAGGAGAGGATTCATGCACTGATCAATATTAAATAGATTATTGAACTATATGGACCTAATAGGGCCATATAGTCCGACTCACATTGAGAGCAAGTTCACAATCGTTTGTACTATTGTATTAACATAGCAGATTTGAATTTATTTTTAATGTTTATTGATATAAGTTATTTATGTTTTTGTTTTTATTGTTTTTTTAGGAAACTCATTTGTTGTCTGAAAAAGAAGCGAGCGTGATAAATGAGTGTCGGCGGGAGTGCGTGTCCGCGCCTCCCTGGGATCCCGATGAAGAATGCCGGAGGTTGGCCATGGCCGAGAAAAAACCCCAGCGATCCAGATCCTCAGTGGTCCAACCTGATATTCGCAGCTTGTTTTGAAAATAAAAATAACCTTTTGGTTAGTGATCGATATTTAAAAGCACTTCGTACTAATATTACTTATTTCAAATGTGTCAATTCGACTTTATTGGTCATGTACTTATATATTATGTATTTGCTGAATATTTCAAAATTTTTTGTTGTATTTTTCTGTTTTCTCAATATTTGTTTTTAAAAAAAAGTGTAAAACACTTTTTTGTCTGATTGTGTTTTGGTTGGTAAGACTTGTGTAACATACAAAAACTGGTTTTGATCTTACTGCTGGTATTTTACTGTTTTTTTATTTTACTTGTTTTTAGAACATAGTTTTAACGTGTAGTTTGTTTTTTTAACCAAATAAAGTATCTTATAAATAAAGTAGTGTATATTTGTATCATCATCAAATAAAGTAGTGTATATTTTTTTCTTCATATTAATTTCTTTATATTTCATTAGTTTACAACTTTATATGATATAATTTTTGTTTCAGTGTTTTATTCGTCTGATGATGATTGTTTGTAACAATCGAAACGTCACGTTTTAAATGTATTCAATAAACGTTTTATCGACAGTTCTTTTGTTTATTATAAGATGTCGTTTTCCGTTAACACAAAGCTTTCAAATAAAGCATAATATTATTAGTTTAGAATCATAAAAACTTGTGATAAAGTTTTCCACCGTGATCAATATTTATATTCAAAAAAACTTCAAAAAACCCTTTAAAAATAGGAATTGTCTAATGATTATTACATATGAGAAATTGTAAGCCAAAGACAGTCTTTCATAGGTTTATTGAAGCCCACTCTTTCCCAGGTTTATTGAAGCCCACAAAAGTTAAAGCTGGAACTGAAGCCAAAAATGGGGAATTTGGAGCTGACAGTTTAAATTCGTTAAAACCTATACCTAAGCCAAAACGGTACGGGATCTTTAGAGCCTCGAGCAGGAAACTTGGAACCATGAGAAATTTTTGGGAACTTGGAGCCACGAGCAATGAGAACGTGGAGCTTTTAAGATAAAAATGGTTTGGGGTTAGATTTAGGTTTTGCTTAGGCTTAGATAAACGTTTTAGCGATTTTTACTTTCGGCTCCAAGTTCTCTACTTACGGCTCCAAGTTCCCCACTTACGGCTCTGAATTTCCTATTTTTGGCTTCAAGTTCCAGCTCCAAGTTCCCAAGGATCCGTCGACCCTAAATCGCCAAGACTAAGCAGCGTTTTGTGCCATAAGAACACAAAAGTCAAATTATTTTATGTTTTGGGTAAAAAGTTCCTATTTTCACGGAACAAGTTTCCAAAAATTTCTGACGACTCGAAAATTACCTACGGTTTTACACAAAATCACGTTCTTAAAATCGTTTGTAAAATAAAATTAACGTGATTTAGAAAAAAAAATACCATAAATTAGAATTAATACAATCACAACTCTCTTGATTATGTAAACTATGTATTAACAAATATAAAAAGAAACGTTACAAACCTTTTTGTTTATCTGTTTTAAACGCTTTTTGTAATGACGATTTGTAAAAAATCAAGCGAACAGTAAAAATGCTGTAAATATGCTAGCAGCACATTGTTTACTTTATTTAATGTTTATTTTGGCAAAATCAAAACTACACTGCCGCGACTTTTTAAACGATTTTTTTCAGTATAAGCGGGTTCACTGGAATTTTATAATAAGCACAAAATACGTCGCATATTACATGAACTATGTGGTAAATGCTGTAAAATGCATGCACATCTTTTTATTATCCAAATATTTGGTCGAATTGTCTGGTTTTTTATGTTGATAATTTACATACTAAAAATTTTTATAATGAATTAGGGAAGAATGCAGGCATTACAGCAGTTTCCAAGAAGTGAATCATGCAGTATGTGGCATACCTTATGTTTAATATATAAAGTTATAGCGCAGCCTACAAATGATGCGTGAAAGTGAAAATATCTCGCTAACAAAATGAGTAATCCAAACGATAATAAATCAGTAATCACATAAAGCGATCTTATCGCTGACGAGATATGATCCGTTAAATTTTTTAGTACGCATTTTCAGACTGTGATTGTTTCTTCATATTTTATATATTTTGCTGATTTTGCAATTTCTTATCTGATTAGAAAAATTCAATGGTTCTCGTGTGTCCGTTTAAACTCCCTACGATTCCTGACGCACCTTTTCACGAAAGAGTGCTGTTTCATTTTGATAAATACCGCAATAATGTAGTTCTTGAAAACAGTGATACAGGTAAAGTTAATTTTTATTGTGAATTCATTAATTAAAAGAAGCTAAAAGTGGAATCGTAGATTAAACCGCACTTTTTTTAAATCTAGCTTTTTTTATAAATTCTACAAAAATCAACCTACTTTAATTATTAAAAATTGACATTTTTGTTCCAAAATTATTTTATATTTTCCATTAAAACTTGAATTATCACGTAGTTTATAAACTTTATTGATCTAATGTACTATTATAATGGCTTATTTTAAAACTATGCCATTATAATAGCATACGCTTACTTAGTTTTTTATGCAGGAGTTGCACATTTTTTGTGTTAAATTATATATTTTTTGTTTTAATAATCATAATGGTTTTATGAAAAATATCTAACATAATAATAAAAAAAATATCTGGTTTCATATATTACTTAGGACCATATAGGTCTAATTTGTGCGCACCCTTATTAGGGTCATATGATCCTAGGGCAGTCAATGTGTCTGAGCACTCTGAGCAATATATAAAGTCACATTTTTTTCTTTATTATTATGTTATATAATTCTGGTCTTATAATTATTATAGGCAAATAATATCTAACTGACCGCAAAATTTGTAGTATTGAATCGACTATTTAACTACAAAAACATTAAAAAATTTTTACTAAAGCGGATTAATAACAAAGATTAAAAACTCTGTTTTAATAATTATTTATCAAATTATTCAATTTGGAACCTAAATGCAAATTTTTTAAATGCTAAAGTTGGTTAATTTTTTGTATATTTTGTTTAAAGGTGGAATTTAAAAAAATTCTGCGTTTTTATTTGTTTTAAAAAAAAGTCATTACCGCACAATTTTAATTGGTCCCCTCTTGTCTGCATTCTCATTTTCAGCGTCAGCCAGATATAATTCAACCATAAAATATGGCATATTTTTTAAGATGAACAGTTGACATTTCAACGAGTATACCAAATTGCTGTAAATGTGGCTCACAATCTTTTGCGGACGTACAATATGAAAAAAGGAGATGTATTTGCTGTGCATATTGGTAAATATGGAATTCAATTTATTTAATGTTCTAAACTTTTGCTGCCCAGTCATCAGATAAAATTTAGAATGATTTTTAAATTTCGCTTAAAGGCTTGAAAAAACGTAGGGTTAGGCTTACGAAAAAGCTGCACGGAGGTATTTCCTGTAAGCCGGTATTGGATTGGACATAATATTTTGGCTATATGCAAAAACATTAATTAATTCTATTGGCGAATTGGTGTATGTAAACGTGTACAATTTTGAAAAATAGAAAATTCCTTACAATCTACTTTTTTTAATTTTTAAATATTTTCAGCTATTATGCAATACATTAAAATTAAATAAACATTAAAAAATTAAACATGTACTAAATGTACAGATTTACCAACAAAAGTACATTTTGTTGGATATATTTCGGTGGTCCAAACTTAAAAAGGTATAAAAACAAACTGTAAACAAATTCAACACCACAATAAAATCTGCAGAAAATTTCAGATTATTTTTTATTTATTTCGTTGGAAAAAAAGTATATTTAGTAAAAGTTTTTTAATGATAAAAAACTGATGACAATTTTTTTTTAATTTTTATATTTAAAAAAATTGCCGCAGTATGTAGAAATTTTCTAAAATTGCTTTTTATTTATAATTTTTGATTACAAAAAAACCCGAAATATAGAGTAGGAAGAAATTGCCTCACAGAAATTTTTTCTGCGGAAATAATCTTGCAATTAAATTAATGCTGAGAAAATACTGCCGCGGAAATTTTTTCCGCGGAAATTGTTGTTGCGGAAATCTTTACTGGACACCGTAAAGGTTAATTTACTTAATTAATTCAGTTTAAGATTGCTGCCGATAACACACTAAACATAACATTTTCGCGCATTTTTAATTTTTTCAAAAACAATTTATTTCAACGATACCGTTGGTTAAAATAAGCAGCTGCGTCATGGTTGTGATTTGTTTGTGGTAATGATTTTTTGGTATTTTTGTGATTTATTTATATGGTATACTAAAAAAATTCAAAGTATTCAAAAAAGATCTGGCATAGTTTAATTTTTTTCTCCCGTTGTAAAAATTTGCAGTATAATTTTGCTTTAGCTTACGAGTTAAATCAAATTCAAATTTTTACCAGATTACCAGATTTTACTCATGCTGGTAAAGTCGGGAATTGCAATTAAAAGTTTTTTTTAAATATATGAAAAATAAAAACTTTAAGTGATTGTTACTTGCCCTAGTTGTCACACCACAAGAAGATCTTAATGCTTTTTTAATCCATTAAAAATACTTTTGTGATATAATTAATTATATAATAAAAAATTTATTTCAGAAAATGATCTTATATTCGCTTCTTTAACCCTGGGGATTACTAGCATTGGAGGCGTAATGACGGGAGTAAATCCTCATTGCAGTATGCATGAACTTTCTTTTCAACTAACCACAAGCAATGCGAGATTTTTACTTACCTCTAAAGGTAAATATTATTTCAGATTTTTAATGTTTATTACTGGTCCTGGGGCCTTTTTCATACAAACGTTTCTGAATTCTCATTTTACAAATCTCCGCCTGCTTTTTGTAAAATACATGATAGAAAATATTTACGGAACCGAAAAATTAAACTGACCAATCAGCACACAGCACTTTTTCTTCACTGAACGGAGATATTCTTTCTTGATTACAAATCAAAAAACCTTTCGCATTTTTACAAAACGTAGACGGTGTTTTGTAAAATGAGAATTTACAAACGTTTTTATGAAACAATCCAAACAATATGATGGTAAATTGCTTTACTGAACGAAATCTGAAAATAAAATGCTTTTTATGAAACATTCAATTTTTAATCTAAATAAAACTTACTAAAAGTTAGTTCATCATCATCATTACAATCATCATCATCATCTTCTTCTTCATTTATTTCAGCAAAAATTTTATGAAACTCTGCACAGTGAATTAAATTTTAATGTGGTGTTTTTAAACGTTTGATTTGGGTAAACTACATATACGGGACCTGTACAGTTCGCTTCCTACAAATCGTTCCCTGGACAATTCGCTCCCTGGACAATTCGTTCCCCGCCCAATTCGCTCCCAGCATTGTTTACAAACGCAATTTTTATAACACAATCTTTATTGGGGAGAATTCGTTCCTTGGACAATTCGATTCCTGGATAATTCGCTCCTTAGACCTATCGCTCTCTTTACAATTCTATGGCGCCAGTCGGAAATTCAGGCATTTCGTTATTTTCAGTCATTTTCCCCGTAGCCTTAGTTTTAGCTCCCCTTAAACGGCGCCTTGGGTGTTTTTTGTAAAAATAAATTTATTAAATTATCTTTGCAAAATTAAAATAGTTAATTTCTTTAACGTGGAAATGCACGGTCTCACACGCGAGCGGGCGCTCGCCTGTTTTGTTACGCCGGTTGTCTGAGTCGGTGGGGTTTTTGTTCTGCGTGCGGTGCGCGCGTGTCATGCGGCCCAGTGCGTAAATGTGCTAATATAAAAACGGCCCGCGTATCAAAAGGTCGTTGGTTTTTTTACTTGCTTGAAATTGTCCGGCTGCGAAATACGACAAGAAGACCTGAAGACCCCGAGGCAGAACGATCTTTCTTGCCTCTCCCCTGAGCCTATTTATATTTTTAAAAGCAATTGTTATTACTTTATTAGGCCCCGTCGTATTTCGACAGTCCTACGCGGGATTTCTCAGACGATCGGCGTTAAAATCATTTTTAGAACTTTTTGAATGCTTTTGTGTTTGTATCGTATATGTGTGAGACCGGTGCATCTCCACGGCTGAACCTTTGTTTAAGATCTAGTTTAAATAGCCCAGTTTTTGGTTAAATTAACGGCGCTGTTTTCTTGTCAACGGTTAATTGGGGGTCAAACTCGTTTTACACGTTACCTTGGCAACTTACGTATTAAAACTGTGTTTTAATTGCGCACGGCTTTAAGCCCCGTTTTTAGTAATTCCCACCTTAGCCAAAAAGGCCTAAATTAAGTCAAAGGTGTCATCTCACCTACGTTTCGCATTTACCCTCCTTTAGGTCTAAGTCGCCGCATTTTTCGTATCCTTTTACTAAACACTTTTTATTAGGCTTAAGCGTGTCTTTGTGCCAGCCCAGCGTAAGTTTTGTCCGGTAATATGTATTTTTGTTGCCTCGGTGTATGCATTTCTTTGGCGCTCATAAAATGTACCCCGTAAAAAGTCGTTCAACATTCTAGTACTAACATTGCGTCATTATCGTTAACAACTTACTTAAGAGTATCAAAGGTTCGGTTTAAGGAGTACTCGTCCGGCGAGTAGCAGACAGACAGGCATTCGTTTTTCACACATCTGAGCTAGAGCCTTTACATCTTGTCGTTCGTTCCGTGTCCGCCAGCGGTTGAAGTCCCCGCACTAAAATAACACTGTTATCGGCGCGACATAACTGGAGCCGATAACGGGGCCCGTGTTAAAAGCCTGAACCGGTTGGAGGATTTCGTTCGAGCGAAAAGGTGTAAATTGGCAACCTAGTCCAGGTGTGGGCATACAAGGGTACACAAAGGGTTCCCCAAAGGCCCGCGCAACCAATTTGCAAGTAAATAAACGTAATTTTTTTTGGCAAAACCAACCTTCGTAAGTTTCAGTCGTTATCAACGTCAAAAACAAATTTCTGTGTAAAACCGCCCTCCCTCTGTCCCCCCTAGCCGTGACCAAGTGCAGAAAAAGTGTGGTGGCGACTCTAGGAAAGCCATTAGGTAGGGACTTCGGTAAATCTGCGCTCTCAGCTGGGTTAGTTAAATGTCAGGTAGCGCTGAGGGTATTGGTCAACGGCCGGAAGCACAGGCGATCGCCGGGACGCCCGTGATTCCCCCGACCCCGGCCAGTTTCAGCGGGCTGCGAGGCAGTTCGACTAGACCGGTGGGGTTGGCGCGATCCGCAAGAAGTAGTCAAACTGATTTGTCATCGTCGGACTCCGAGTCTTCCTCCCCGGACGAAACCCAAGAAACCACAAGTCCTCGGGGTTCTCATTCGGTTAGGCGCTCCATTTACCGACAACGACGATCAGCTTATTTACGGGCCCAGATACACAAAAAACAGACACAGACATGGTCGAAGGACTCCCACGTTCCGCACGAAACGGGCCGTCCGGGAACCATGCATCAGCAACATACAACGACGGGATATTCGATAGGAGTAGGTCACCCCCGAGTTTCGGTTCCGAGTGGAACCAGGTCGTTAGCGTACGGTTACCCCGGAGAGACGGAGGAGCACATTTGTGTAACTCCCTCGCTCCCCGCTCCCATGGCCGCAGAGACGTCTCAGACCATGCGAGGCCTAACCGTTGACGATTTGGACCACTTGGAGCGACGAGAATCGGTAGGGGACCCCTTCGATCAAGTTACCCGACAAGCACAAACCCATGCCCAAACCAAAAAGGAGGGTCGCGCTAACTTAATCGGTCTAGAGTGTCCTGTAAAAAGTGTTAATCAAACTGTAACCCCAACTCAGAACGTTTTAGACTCCAACGTTGCCACGACTCTGGCGGGGGTGCAGAAAACACTGGAGGAAATGGTAAAATGTATGCAATATTTAATGTTAGAAAAAGTCGCCCCGGCTCCCACGGAAAAAGGTAAGAGGGAAGATGAGGGGACCAACCCGGTAGCTAACCCCGTGGGGGAACCATTTCCACAGCCCAGCGCGGCAGAAAAATCGCCACCAAAAACTTGCTGCCCCCAAAGTCAAAATGCGAACTCGTATACCTTCGAACCCTCCGGCAGGTATCCTCGCGTTTCCAGTGAGGCTGTCCAGTCGGTAGCCTCGGGGGCTCTCCAAGGTGTGCGAGTGCCGCAGCGCAAAACTTCGCTACCCAACCCCGTTCAATTGGGTATTTTTAATGGGGAGGACCGATCCCGCCCATTCAGTATGTGGCTAGACAAATTTAATCTAATGTGCTTATACTCCGGCGTGCCAGAAGAGGATCGGGTAGGTATGTTACCAGGTTATTTTGAAGGAGCAGCGATGACCGCCTACATCGGATTGCCTCTGGAAGTCAAAAATGATTACGGACGTCTCGCCAAAGCCCTGACCCGTAAGTTAGAACACATGGTAGGTTCTACCGCCGATTTGTTATATCGTAGGAAGCAAGCTGTAAATGAGTCGGTATCCGTGTATTCGGAGCAAATAAATCTGTTAGCCGATGCTGCCCGGTTGGAAATGGAAGGAGGCGAACACCAAGGGAACTGGGAAGAGGTAAAAACTAGATTATTTTGGACAGGTCTGTTGCCGAAAATACGTGCCCAGTTAGGACTCCGGAAAAGACCAGCTACTTTCGACGAAGCGGTAGACAAAGCTATGCGAGCCGAAGGGCTGTTGAAGGAGGCTGAGATGGTACTGGCGACTGGCGACACCCCAATTTCCCCAATTTCTATTTTGAGCAGTCGTCAGGACCAGCCGCAAACCCAGGCAAATGTATGTGTAAAAACAGCGGCTACAGGGCAATGCTCACAAAACCAAGTTTACGCCCAAGCAGACCCCCCGGCACCTGAGCGGTGGGACACACCCTCCTCCTACTCCCCTGGGACGGACAGCCGTAACACCCCCGCATACCCACCCCGGCGCGCAGAGGATCGGGACAGGTGGACGGCCGGCGGGACCGCGATTTGCGATTATTGCAAAAGGGTGGGGCATTTTCAGTCAGAGTGTGTAGAGAAGCAAAATTCCCAGGAAGCCGGTCGTCACGGGAATTCAAGTTGGCGAGGTGGTCGAAGTCAGCCTAACCGCCGAGGGCGCGGTGGCCGCAACACTTTTAGTAATAATAATAACCGCGGCACTCGTTATTCAAATTCGGGCGGTCAAAACAACCGTCCTTTAAGTAATCCCCGTCGACCCGCGCTAATGAATTCCTGGTCCACACCTGCCTCGATCCAACAAAGAACAAACGCGACCAGTGCTAATGTTAGTAATAATTCCGCGAATTATGTTGGCGTGCAGGGAATCCCCAGTGTGAGTGCTTCTGGAATGAATGTGCATGCCGTGGCGTGGCGGCCGGATGGCGTCGCCCCAGCTATTCCAACGGCCACGCCTAATATCAGTAGTGATTGTGCCTCGACCAATGGAGCCCTCGTGAGCCCAGTGACGCAAGCGCCTACCGTGAGTCAGACCCGGGGAAGCTCGGCTTACGGATCCGCTTTCGCACAAACTATTGTAAGGGGACACGATGACTCGGTTGGTTATGTGAATGAGCGGCTAGGGTCTAATCAAGCCCCCGCGCGGGCTTATTTTTGCGACCAAGGGGTGTTAAATACTGGTTCGGTAACAAAAAGTAAACATAAAAAAACCGTCAGGCGTGCTACCGCAGTATTGCTAAAAACCAGTCGCCAAGCCGCGGGCGAAGCGAATGCGAATGTTGGTCCCTCCCTTAGTGGCGCGAAAAAGCCGTCAAACCCACATATTGTAGCCTTTGTACATTTAGATACTAGTCTAGCGGAAATCTTACCAATGGCGGAAAAAACCAAGCCCAGGTCCCGATCTCTTGTTCGTCGAGCTAAAGGTACGCGTTCGCAAAGTCGCCTTGCGGCCCGGTTTCCGGAACAGACACAGCCACCGCCCAGCGCCGACCAGTCTAGCCCCGCGGAAGCCACCACTCGCCCCGTGAGCCCTGTGGTGGACCCAAATTTGCCGCCGACTATTCAAGCTATGATTCGCCGAGCCGCCTCTCGTCCACCGCCTACGTCTCCGGAGTGCTTACGTTCACCTGCCCCGCTTACCGCGTCCGCTTCGCACTATAGCTTTAGTCCTGCCTGGGTGCCCGGCCACAAGGACATTTCTAAAGTTCACCCGGATGGCACCGAGTCTGCAGGATCCGACGACCCACGCATCGTACGCTTGGTGGATTATTCGTCCGATAGCACGTCACCATCACCGCCCCGGCCACTTCCCGCAGCCCAGCCGCCGGAGAGACGGCCAACGACAATTCCGCCTAACGTGATTGCCCAGGCTCGTAAGTCACTCGTTTTGCCTGCTAAGGTCCGGTCGCTGGCTCCGGCGCGTTTGCAAACTGCTCGCAAATCTTACGTGGCCCCGCTGAAACCGACCCGGCAGCCCTATCATCTCGTTACACCGGCTATGCTAGAAGGGCCGGCACTGAACATTCGCTTACTGGGCACCACAGCTCCGACTCAGCCCGGGTATGTATTCTCTACTGTGCCCAGCACCGCGCCAAGCCTCCGGCCACTCTACGGGAGGGCGCGGGCCTCAGGACGACCCTTGCCACCAGGAGCCCCGGCCCCACCTCCGCTTCAATTCGTGCCCGGCCATGGAAATGAGCCTGGTCGGTTCGTCCGTCTGCAACCAGAGGACCCCGTCCAGCACCTTGCCCCGCACCCTGCGTTCGTCCGTCAGCGCGCTAACGAACCTTATCGGACGCAGGCAGAGTTGATGGCTCAACAAGAGGTGGATCAGGGAGGTGCGAGCGCCCAGCCTCCCCCGGACTGTCGGTTCCAGTATCGATCGCCTCGGCCCCATAGCACGTCATCCTCGTCCTCTGGCCATCGGCCCCAGGAATCCCGAAGGCACCGCACCCGGTCGACTCCTCCGGCGCTAGCCGCCGCAGCAGCGCCCCGGCCAGCTTCTCCTCAGTACATCGATCGCCCTAACCAGAAGAAGAAGCCCCGGAAGACCAAAAAGCCATTCGATCCGTTGGGCAGCTGCAAGGAGTCCTACGATCCAGAAATTGAGCAGCTACAGGCAGAAATGCAACATTTGCTAAATGAGCCCCCACCGCCCAGCTGCCACATTGATAACTTGACCGAGCCGCTATTCGGGGTACCTCCATTACGCGCCTCTACCCCGCGTCCGGAAATTGAAGAACCAATGGAACCAGAGCCGCCTGCCCCGGCTGAGTTACCTGGCCCGGATAATCAACCCATTCCGCAGCATCCGTCTCCGCCACCGCCTTGGTTCATCTTGCCGGAAGAAAGGGGTGGACCGGAACCCCTGGACCAGCATGCGGTGACCCGTGAGGAGTGGGAAGAATTTTATGACGAATGTATCGCTGCTGGACATGTGGAATGTGGTCCTCTTCAGCCCCCACGCATTTGGGAACAGATAGCCGTACTACCTCCGACACTGCCTCCGCCCGGCCCCGCCCAGCATAATTGGAGCGCCATTGATGCCTTGCCTCGTGGAAAAATACCTTGGCCGCCCAGGGCGCCCCATCGATACTACATAGATGCCCTGTCGTGGGATTACACCGGCCATGAAGCGCACCGGGAGATGCCGCGGTACGAAGGCGCTTTCAATTTGATGCACCCGGACTTCGATTGTCGGCGCATGGAATTTGGCTATCCCATATGGGAAAAACGTGGCATTCCTTGGCGACGTAAGTATCACATGCTATTTTCTTATTTGTTATTTTTAACAACTTTGAGTTGCTGTATAACTCCAGCGCAAGGTCTAAGTTTAGGTTTAATTTATATCACGGGTTTGACTGGCATAAATTTGAGCGTAGGAATTTTCATATTATGTGTAATTTGCAGTAAAATGAGAAGACGGTTAGGACAAGCGGTACCGAGTCAGGCTTTAGCAAAGTCAATGCCCCAAATAAATCCGTGCACCTATCCACTTGCGTGTAATGTTTCCGATACTAATCTTTATCGATGTACAGGGGTCATAAAACTTGAGCAATATTATGTACGTGCTTTGTTTGATACCGGAGCCACGTGCTCCATTCTTTCAGCTGAAATGGCCGATCTACTGCCTCACGTCACCTTCAAGCCGTTTGTGGGCCGCCCAGCCATGTCTTTATCGGGTTCCCTGGATCTGGTCGCGACCGGTGAGGTAAACCTTCAAATTGGAGGGAAGGGAATTCATGCTGAAATGAATGTGCAACGCGGATGCCCGATGGAGGTGTTACTAGGGACAGACGTTTTGCAACAACTGGGTAAGTTGATTATTGATTTTGATGCAGACCAGATCATTTTAGATAATGGAAGCATAATTCCCCTTGACCCCTCCGTGGAATATCCAGTAAGTGGGATTACGGTTTGTGCAATGGCTACCAAAACTGTGCCTGCCCGGACAAAAATGTTAATTCACGCAAAAGTCACCACTCCACTACCCCCGGAAGCATCGATTATCTTGGAGGAACCTGGTCCCTCTTTTCAACGCACCGGGTTGATGCTAGCGCGAGTGCTTACCACCTACCGAGCCGGAGCCGCCTATGTGGAAATTCTTAATCCTACCACGGAATCAATTACCCTGTATGCAGGTACAACTATCGGGCTAGCAAATGCTCTCAACGAGGACTATGTTACGGATATATTAGCTGACCCTGGAGACGTCGATGAGGCCCAACTACGACAGCAAGTCTGTACCGCTGGCCCTGGAATCGAGCGCCCTCCCGACTTCGACCCCGTCAAAGAAATAGATTTCGACAAAGCTGATTTGGATGCTGAACAGAAACAACAATTAGCTAAGTTATTGCGACAAAATAAAGACGTATTCTCATCTGGCCCATTTGATACCGGAAGAACTTCCTTGCTGAAACACGAAATCGATATTGAAAACAATCGTCCCTATCGCCAAAAGCCTTATCGCGTCGCTGAAAGCCAGAAACAAGTTATTCGGGAAGAGATAGACACTATGCTTAAAAAGGGAGTCATTAGGGAATCAAAGAGCCCTTTCGCGTCCCCGATAGTTATCGTGCGGAAAAAAGATGGAACTAATCGCTTCTGCATCGATTATCGAGGTCTTAACAAGCTAACCAAGAAAGACTCGTTCCCCCTGCCCCGCATAGACGAAGTATTGGAAGCCCTTAATGGTGCCCTATATTTTTCGACCCTTGATCTCCTTTCCGGATACTGGCAAGTCGACTTGGAGGAAAAGGATAAAGAGAAAACGGCGTTTTGCAGCCCTATGGGCGGACTTTATGAATTTAATGTGCTACCATTCGGTCTCTGCAACGCCCCCTCGACTTTTCAACGGCTTATGGAATTGGTCCTTAGTGGGCTCCGTTGGGTCAATTGTTTGGTTTATATCGATGACATTATAATTTTTTCAAAGACATTTCCTCAACATTTGACAGACTTAAATTTGGTATTTGACCGTCTGCGTAAAGCCTCGCTCAAACTAAAGCCAAAGAAGTGTCATTTCGGAAGGAAATCAGTGGAATTTTTAGGTCATATCGTGAGCAAGGAGGGAGCCCGGCCAAACCCAGCCAAAATATCATGCGTGAAGGACTTCCCGGTGCCGAAAACGCAAAAGCAGGTGCGATCCTTCCATGGCTTAGCAAATTTTTATCGACGGTTTATTAAAAATTTTGCCGAAATAGCCAGCCCCTTGTACAAGTTAATGGGAAAGAGAACTCACTTTTACTGGAGCCCCGAGTGTCAGAAAGCGTTCGACACTCTTAAAGAGAAATTGTGTTCGACGGATGTGCTAGCATTCCCCGATTTCAAACGGCCTTTCCTGCTGTCGACGGACGCGTCGGATACTGGGATTGGAGCGGTGCTCTCCCAACTGTTCCCTGAAGGCGAAAGGCCTATAGCGTATGCAAGCCGGAACTTTAATTCAGCAGAGAAAAATTACGCCCCGATAGAGCGCGAGGCGCTGGCGTTGGTATGGGCCGTTAAGCATTTCCGTCCCTATCTGTACGGTCATGAGTTCAAGCTAACCACGGATCACGCACCTTTGCAGTATATTTTTAATAGCGGAAAATGCACCTCAGCCAGATTAAAAAGATGGGCTTTAATTATGAATGAATATTCGGTCACGAATTGTGAATATAGACCCGGTAAAGCTAATGGGAATGCAGACGCCCTGTCTCGTATTCCGCCCCCAGAGGAAGCGGCGCCAGAGGTAAAAGACCCACTGCAAACGGAAACGGTAAGTCATTTAATTGCTTATGCTTTAATTACTCCGGAGGAAAGGGGTCCGTTGATCGCACTTCAGCGAGATGATCCGGACTACCGAGACATCTATCAGTATCTAGACAAAAGGACGCTTCCAGAAGATAAAGCGGGGGCCCGGAAAGTTTTGCGTGAGTCGAAAGAGTACCATTTGCAAGATGGAGTATTGGTCCATGAACATCCTCGAATCAAACGGGTAAGTTCGAAATTTCCTAATCAAATAGCTCTTCCGCGTGAGCGACGAGCAGAGGCCTTAAGAGCGGCACACGACGATATTTTTGGGGGACATCTAGGCGTGAAACGCACGCACGCCAACCTGGTAAGTCGTTTCTTTTGGCCAGCCATGCGACAGGACGTAGAGCAGTATGTCTCGACCTGTGATCTCTGCCTAAAAAGGAAATCTGACTCCCAGTTACCTAGACCACCACTACATCCAATTAAGGTAAGTAGGATTTTTGACACCATCGGAATGGACATTTTAGGACCAATGACTCAAACCATTCGCGGAAATCGGTATGTGCTGGTAATAACTGAGTATGTGTCCCGGTTTGCCATGTGTTTCGCTCTCCCGGACCAAAAGGCCGAAACGATTGCGCGGATACTACTGGAACAGGTCATAGCGGTCCATGGATGCCCCGCGGAAATCCTAACTGACCAAGGTACCAATTTTCGTAGTGATATAATAGCCGAAGTTTGCGAAATTGCCTCCGCTAAAAAGATATTTACTACGCCTTATCATCCCCAATGCAACGGCCTAACGGAACGGTTCAATAAAACATTATGCGAAATGCTTACTCAGTATGTCAACAATCATCATACCGATTGGGATTTCGCCTTACCCTTTGTCACTTCCGCATATAACCGTTCACCTCAAGAATCGACTAAAGAGAGTCCATTTTACCTTATTTACGGTCGAGATCTTCGCGTGCCAATCGATGCAAAGTATCAGCAATTCCGGACCCCTTACAACGATTTTGAAGACGATTATATACGACACGCTAAGGTAACTATGACGGAAGCTCGAGAAATGGCTGTACAAAATCTGGCAGTGGCCCAGGAGCGACAGAAGAGGAACTATGATAAAAAGGTATGCAACAAACCTATACAAGTTGGCTCTTTAGTGCTCAAGTTTAGCCCCCCAAATAAACCTAATAGTTGCTCAAAATTTCAAAGTAAGTGGATAGGACCGTATAAGGTAATAGGAATAAATAGACGGTTTGGTACCGCGGAAATTGAGCTGTTGGACGCGCAATCGCCAGCTAAAAATGAAAAGGTAAATTTGCAGCGACTCAAGGTTTATAAGATCCGCCCCGGGAATTCGGCCGCTTATATGGCTTATATGGACAAAGCGACGGTACCTTTAGCTCTCGCAGATAAAACCAAGCACGCAGCTGCATCCTCTAAATGGGCCGAGGACACAGGGATCGAACCCAACCAAGCTGCAGAAGCAGAGGATAAAGAAAAGGAACTTCCTACCCAAGCTCAGCAGCAGGGATCGCAGCCCCGACCTTTACGGAACGAAAGGCAACGACAGCGAGCCCGGTATGTGACAGCGAGGAAACGCCGTCAACGCCAGCTTAAGCACTACGCAAATTTTTTGGAGCGCAAATATCAGGAGCAGCAGACCCGGCGAGCAGAGGAAAAGGAGCAAGCCGCCAAGCGCGCCGAAGAAAGGAAACCTAAAATCGGCCCCCTCAAGCCCTTGGACAAGACTGATATATTGGGAAAAATTCTAGAGAAAATGGATAAGCCACCTAATAAAAAGGATATTACTAATTACTAATTAGGCAGTTCTTGTGTTGGTTATTAATGAATTTTGGAAATAAAAATAAAAAAATCGTTACCTGTGACTCCTCTTCCGTTTCCCTCCAGTAAGTATAATTGTCGTCAAATCCGCCTTAATTGTCTTCTTATTATTATTATTTGGTAAACCGTGGTAAATATGTCGTAACTGAGCGGATATTGTTTTTATACGTTAATGTTGGCTCCGCACACTCTGTCTGCTTTGTAACTTTTACCCCTTTTCTTCCTCAATGTTATGTTTGTTTAAAAGGTACCGCTTGTTCGTATGTTAGTTAGTAGACAGTCGTTTGTCTAACATTGTCTTAGTTGTCGTTTAAAAATATCATACTTATTAATTTTGTTTTGGATTGGGGACTTGCCATTTTTACTTTTAGAATATTTGTGTTAGGGAGGTTACTACTGAGAAATCTCCACCGTTTTTGCGCCTTGTTTAAATCTTTGTTTTTGCCTCTAGTATATTTTCAGTGTTTTGCGCTTGTTTATTTACAATGTTATATTGGGTTGTGTACAAAGGGGTCCCACAAACATATATCAAAAATATTTTATTTCAACAATAATAAATCAATTGCACGGGGGTTCACACTGGTAAAAATTCTGTGGAGGTTCGAGCCGGCGTCAGTGTCCCGCGACACGCATAGGTGAGCAACCAAATTGTCCGTAGGCACGACTCCTATAACAAGAATTAATATTAGTTTATTTAGATGCTGACGGTCAAGGCGCCCCGCGCCCCGATGCTCCAGGCCCGGTGCCCCCTGCTGCCCCGGCTCAACCGCAGATGTCCCCACCGCTGCCCCCACAGGATGACTCCACGTCCAGTGAAGACCAAGTCGGCGTCCCGGCCGTTCAAGACTATTATAATGATTAAAAATGCACGCGGGGAAGTGAAATAGCGCCTTAAAAAAAACTAAACTAAATTTTTGCGCAAAGTTTTTATTTTTTACTGGGTATAATTTTTTCTAAAAAATTCAAATTAGGTGTCGGCGACAAAAGTTGCCAATTTGTAGTACCTTATTCTTTGTGCCGTCGGAATCAAATAGGCCTCACCGGCGGGGGGCTATAGTGAGTAGGTTTTTTGGCTGCGAAAAGTTTTTT
>JASAMX010013702.1:0-34647 GCA_030248175.1 Microlaimidae sp. YZB2_3 | reverse complement strand
TTTGGTTTTAACTGGTCTTGGAGTTTCCATATGGCAAATTGATGGTCTTTTAAGAGGTAAAATATTTAAAACCAAGATATTGTAATTAAAACAGTTTGAATTAATGTGTATTTTAGTAACTTTTAGTAATGAGCACTCTAATGAATCAAATTCAAATAACGCCTGGATTATACAACTCTTTTGTCACTGAACCGAAAATAATGTAGATTTGGTCTGGAGAAACCAAAATATTAAATTTGACCTAAATAAGTTTTGTATTAAAGAAGTATTCCATTCAGGGCTTTATTAAAATTTTACTTGTGACGTGACAGTGCTCCTTTAATCAAAAAAAAACTAGTCTTAAGTGGAGTGTAGACGTATATGGGAACTATAGTGAATTGGCAAAAGACAAAGTCTAAAGCACAAAATTCGTCCGAATACATCGTCCAAATTAATCTTTCTTTTGCTTTTTCCAAAGGACATTCGTACAAGTTAAAGTTGTCTTCTGGAATACCTAAAGGTTCCTTTGGATATTATAAAAACTTTTTAACTAATTTTTTAAAGTTTCCTTTCATGCAAAATACAAATATTTCTTTATATACTGTTTCTTTAAAGACAGCCCAAAGTGCCAAAAACTGTCCAAAACGAAAATTACAATATTAAAATTTTTTAGCGGTCAAAAAGACAACTTTGGCTTGTCTAAATCTCTTTGAGACTTTATCTTTACAACACTTTGGATGAAGTACGAACAGATTTAAAAATTACTTTTGGAGTTTGTCTTTTAAACTTTGTTCGTTTGGACATTTGATTTTGGAGTGTTCTTTGGACTTTGTGTTTGAACACTTGAAACGAAATATGATCCAGGGTTAAGTGGAGAGAGTAGGATACCCACTAATGCTTTGTTTGATCCGTTCACTGTAATTAAAGCAAAACAAAAATCGACAAATTTGCTTTGATTGATCTTAATCCTACAGACATGTTAAAGTATGTGTGAGTTTAGAGACACATGCAAATCTATGGACAAAAAACTTGCATCAAAACGAAAGTTTTGAAATTCTATTTCTAATCCTAAGCACAACATAAAAAATAAAGGTTTTATCAACCTGTTATTGTAACAGTGCAAACAGTAATCAGAAATTAAATCACTCAAAACTATTGGTAATCATTAGGAGCGTAATCGGATATTGCATGGTGCAAGATCAAAATAATTTTAAGAAATATCTGTGGAAAGATTTTATTTATAAACAAAACGATCCCAAAACCTGTTGTTTTACTTCATGCTAAACAACAAGCTTTAACGCGGGAACGCTAAATTCTATGTGTTAGTTAAACTGCTTATTCTCAAACAAATTACAACAAAACACATAATTTTGAACGAATTAAGTCGCCTTAAACCATGGTTTTTTTGAAGTGGTTTTTGCAAATTTTTTTGTGCAACTATTAATGTCACATTGTTGTGTTTATGATGTTTTGCATTAAACATTGAGGCATTCCGTCAAAAATTTTTGTAAATTCCAGTATTCTTATAAAACAATACTGCGGCAGCAAATAACGAGATAAAATTCTGAAATTTTCTAATATTTGTGTTTATGAATTTAGGTTTTTTGGACGAACCGCACTATCAGACAAATGTGTATGAGGACGACAGCAAATATGCCCTATTTCCAAATGTCACCATATGTAGTAATCAAAGGGTTCTGAAGTCAAAAATGGAAGCAGTGGGATTAAATGCAGGTTACTTTAAAATTTATTTTTATTTAATTTTTTTAAAAAAACATATTTGAAATTTTTTATATATCTTATTTAATTGTAAATTTAAACCTTAAAGTTGAAATCAGGAAAAAAATCACTACTTTGAGTTATTGTGTATCTCGTAATCGCTACGTTTTTCATAAATGTTTTATTTTGTGCAGAAAATATGAATAAACGAAAGTTTTACTAATGTAAACCGATTAGGGTGCAGCATATAACTTAAAAAATGGTTGAAAAATAAAATATGGATCAAATACTTAATATGAACAACTAACTTAAATTATGTTTAAGGTTTTTTTAAACCAGAAAATAAAGACTAAAACAAAATTTTTAAGATAAATAGATTTTTATATTTTTTTTTATTAATAAAACGCAAAAAAAAAACAAACTGTTTGTCTTCTGAAAGCTGCATTTTAATATCCATTTATGAATGTTTCACGGTGTTTTTTACGCCGAAAAATTAACAATATAACTTGAATCAATTTTCGTTTTTTTGTTTTTGGATATGTCCACGTTTCATGGACGCCCATGATAATTTCTCAAGATGGCGGTGCCTACATAAAAAAAGATTTATTAAATTCCATGGATTTATCATGCAATAGCGCATTTAATTTTAAAACAATTTTATTAATAAAACAAAATTTTACTACATACAATGTACTGTTTGGTTTAGCTCTGACAAGACAACGCTTATTTTTCAGCGTTATTAGATTGCATTTTATTTATGGGCTTTTACATAATATAGAATGTTAGCAACGCCCAAGACTAAGATATTTGTCACTGGATATGTAACCTGCACATACATATGTCCTATATTTAACTATATATGTTTTAAAGTAAGCAAACTTAAAGAAGTCAAGCTCATCAATTAAAATAATTTTCTTTGTCGTTATATTCTGACATTTGCTTGGCTAGTAAATAATGCGTGGCGTAATGTACCTCAGCGGGTCCCACCTGTATTGACAGTTGATTAAGTGAGTAGTTTTCCAGTAAAATAAAAAAAAACCTAAGTGTTTACTGTTTTTTTATTTAATTTAGAAATGTTATTTAAATTTTGGGTAAACATATCTAAATTTTTTGTTGTAAAATCTCATAAATTTTTACCACTCGTTAAGAATCAGGGATAATGGTTTTACTCAAAAAAAATTTTTGTAATAGCAGATGGAAATTTTAATTTTGTTTTATTTATCGTTATGTCAATTTTAAAAAAAACTTTAATTGATGTTTATTGTATAGTTGTTAAAAATTTAGATTCCCTGCAGTATTTTTTTCTATCTGCAGACGAAGTTTACGATATGGATGCCTCAACAAAGTTCACAGATTTAAACACCTCGGTAAGATAATGCTGTTCAAACTATTTGAGTACAACTCTAACCTAAAGTTGACTTATAATTGAATAATAGTTGTGCTATTGTTAAAAGTTGCGGGATATAGTGAATTATGTTTTTAACTGAAAAAGAAATTTTTTTACGGCATGATCTCGCAATAATTTTATCCATAGTTGCTTTACTTGGCATAACTCTTCCAATGAAAACGGTCGGTCTACCGTTTGTTTAGTATTTTTTTCTTTTTTAAATTGTTTATAAAGTGAAAAACCAATTTTTCAATAAAAGCTGACAATGAATTAAGGCATAGAGGTGTTATGGCATATTAATTTTCGGGCAAATTACTTTGTCCAATCTAAAGTTATAGGGGTTGTAAGTTTAAATCTGCTTAATGCTCTTCCGTTTAGGACCCAATCCATAAATTTCCGAATTAGAGCAGGGAATGATTATGGCATAGAAGTGCTTTGGCAAATAAATTTTTGAGTAAGTAAGTTCTGTGGAGCTTAGCTAGAGGTTGTAATTTTAATCTTTCATAATGCGCTTCCATTTCAGACCCAACCCAATACATAAATTAAAAAAATGCCTTGTAGCTTTTTGTAACCTTTTTAAAAACAATTGGTTTTGATGAAATAAACTGAATTCCAAAAAAAATTTCACAAAATACTTCAAAATATTTTATTTTAAACAATCGAATTTTATTAAAATATTTTTGTAAAATCAAAAAAACATAAAAAAACCAAAAAAATTTCTTTAATTTGGCTTGCCAGCAGTAGGGAGTTATTGCATGCAGCATCTCGCGTTATCCACTATCCGATGCTATTTTTCAATTTGGTGTGAACGTGGTATCCGCTATCTGCTTTCCGCTATCCGGTGCAATTTTGGTGTGGTCGAGCTATCTACTATCTGCTATCTGCTATCGCTATCGGATGTCATTTTTTACTCCAGTGTGAACTTGTTATCCGCCTTCCGCTATCTGCTATCCACTATCCGCTAACCGATGCCATTTCTTACTCCAGTGTGAACGTGTTATCCGCTATCCGCTATTCGGTATTTGCTATCCACTATTTGATGCCATTTTGGTGTGAACGGTTATCCGCTATTTGCTATCTGATATCCGCTATCTGATGCCATTTTTTTATTTTTAAAGTAACTTTTTACAACACTATGCAGGGTATGTCGTTAAAACTTTTTTTCTTGGTAGGGACGTTTAGGTCATAGATAATTCTGACTTTTGTTTTTGAACTGTCTTGGCGCACCACTGGAAAGTGGGCTATGTAGTGAATAAGTGGACCATCTTGTTTTTTTGTATCAATTTGTTCTACAATTCCCTGATTTACTTGTTCTTTTTAATATAGTCGTAATCTTTTAAGCGATCGTTTCCTTTGCTGGCCAGTATTTTAAAGTGCTGTAAAGTCATTGTTTTCATATGCGGTAGTTTGAAGAAATTTTTTGTTCTTGATTCTTCAAAGGAAACCCAGTTTCATAACCTCCATCTTTGAATTTGATTGTTTTGTTTAACGTTTGCATCACACTTTGTTCAATTGGGGTTAATGTGTTAGCATTATCCAAGATTCCTATTGATTTAAATTTCCACAGTTTTTCAGTTGGATCTTCAACTGTTGAACAATTAATCACTTGAAGCATTTGAATGTTGGTTTGACTACCCACGTCCAGTTTTTTTAGTTTACACAAAATATGTTTCCCAATATTGTATGGTAAACATGAAGATGGTTTTGAATTCTAGTCCAAAAATTGCATTTTAGTCGTCTTGAACAACTAGGATATTGACAGAACCTGCACGCTGAAGCGTTTATGGAGGGCAGCTGAGTGATTTCAAGACTTTCATTGCTTCCCAATTCTTTTTCTGCAATGTTACGGTTTTCATACCGGTTTTTTGAATGACTGAAGACTTTGTAGCGCTTCATTAAAGATATTTGTTCCAAGGCTTAGTCCTTTGATTTTGTTGCAGGCAGTCCCTTTCAAAACTTGCCGCAAATAATCCATTTTTTGATGTGATGATCCGGAATTAGTTGGCTGTGAACGTTGATGTTGAAGGATTCTCAGAAATAGGGCCATTTTACCATGCTTCCATTAAAAGTTGACAGTTTGAATTTAGGCAGTTTTGTATGACCGCGGATAGGCGTTTGGTTGTTAGAAACTCCTTGATTTTGGATTAAGTTTGGCGATGACTAGTTTACTGCTTAAAAAGTGATTTCATGTCGTCACTCTGTTTCTTGGTGATTGCCGCAGTGAATTTCATCATAGATTTCTTCATTGATTGAATAAAAGGCCATCAAGTTTGGATCAACTGTGCCGGTTGGAACACTGGAAACATTGCTCGATTGACCAGGAGACTCTTCGCCTTGAATTTGGGTGGAAACAGCTTTATCCTTGACGTTTTTTTGATTGAGTTCCGACTTGATCTTTATTTCTGGTGGCATTTTTACTTTTGGTGGCTACAGTAATCCGGACAACAATTTGGTTGCATGGGAATTCGTTCTTTTGAGCTGTTGCCACGGTTTTGTTTTTGAAGAGTTGCTAAAGTATGTTGGTATCTGAGCAATTTTGACACATCCATTGGAATTCATCGATTTCTTTAAGGTATCAATATAAATCATAAGGAATCAGATTGGGTATTCTATTACTGACACAGCACCGATACCTCCATTTTTTGCAGATATTGCAGTCAAAACCTTTTTAGTAACCTGTTGACAGTTCGAACAATTCAAAATTTTGTTTTCTAAGATCATTTTTTTAATTAATATTACCACAAAAGGTGTTGAAATGCGTTTGTTTTCACAATTGAACAGTTTTTTTCAATTCCGTAACCACGTTCTGCAAACAAAAATGTCATGGAATTTTAGCGTCAACAAAAGCAGAGTTTGATTTAATTGTTGAATGCAGTGGAAGTAAAAATACGAGTTTATTCAATAAATAATTTGGAATTTATGACACTATCATAACAACAATAAATGATTTATAATAATAATTTTTCAGTAACAGTTTTTATTATTTTATATATTCACAAATTATAGTCCTAGAAAGATTCAGAAAGTTCTTAACGAATGTAAACTAGACGACGTTAGGAATAACAATATTAAGAAACAATATTATCTCAATGCAGTGTGTCTCAGCCGAGATTCGACCCAGTGACCTTCAGTATGCAAGACGTAAGTGCCAGATCTTACGTTTTGCATATTGAAGGTCTCTTGATTGAGTACCGGCTGAGAAACCCTACATTGTGATAAAATTGTTTGTTAATATTGTTATATGTAGAATTTGGTTGCTCAATTAGTACTGAATACCATTGGCCTTGCGTATCCTGTTTTATCCACAATAAATAAACTTTCGCCAAACAATAGAACGTTTGAGAACTTTCTAGAAAACATTTAAAAAGAGCAATAGAATTAAGTTTAAATCAAAAAACTCGATTATCGACAGAGCTGATTTTTTTTACTACAAGTAAGCATTTTCCCTGCTACGGTTGCGAATTTCTTGCTAATGGCTCCGAAAACCTCTCGATGCACTTTGCAGACGGGAACAAAAAGATAAAATGGCAACTTTTTAAAAGAAATAATTGTTTTTTCAAACTTATTTTCAGCGGAAATTATGAACTACCTGCTTTTTGATAATTGTTTGTTTGTTTTATTTAATTTTTACAATGATTATTTCCCTAAATTTTCATATTTTTTTGTGAAGTTTTGTTAACATTTTTAACTTTTTTTACAAAAAATATTATTACTGGGTCAATTTAAGAATAAACAAATATGCAAACACAATTTTATTTAGTTATATGTATAACAAAAGCTTAGCTAAATTAACTAATGAAATATTAAGCAATCTTAAAATTTAACTTTTAGAAAAAATTTAATAATTTGGTTAAAGATACTCATTGGTTTGAATTTTATTTAATCAGTTTACAATAACTTTTAAAAGAAGTATATTTAGGAAATCTATTATCATCAAAAAGCTGAATGGGAAAATTATTTAAAACAACCAGGGGCTATAAGAGATGTTAAAGAGCTTCTACAAAAACTTTCACCAGATTGCAGTGACTTGTTTTTTCATAATGTTTGCAAATTTGAAGCACAAATGTTCGACTGCTGTTCAAAAGCCACAGAGGTTTTTAGTATTTATGGACGATGTTGGTCAATTGTGCCCCCCACGGATTATGAACGACCTCGCATATATTACACAGGTACGTGTAAACCTATAATTAATTAAAGTCGTTAAAAATTACTGACTTATTTAATATAGATCACTTTTTAATGTTTTCTATAACCTTTTATAACCTTTATAAACAGAGGTAAAATCTGTATTAGACAGAATGTTTAGACAGAAGAGATGCGTACTTGGTTGCGATTGCCCTTTGCGGACTATAGAAAATTATCATATGGTTGGTTTAGTTGTTTACTGCATAAAAATATAGACCCCTTCAATTTATCATGGGTGGCGCCACGGGGCGATTTAGCCACGTGGAGCCGCGCCAACCATAATTAAAACGTGGGTAAATTTTGAAATTCAGAACCTCTTCTTCTTCTTCTTATTATTATTATTATTCCAACGCTCCATCCTTAAAAGCGATATTCCTCATTCGTTACTGATTGATCAAAAATAAACATGGGCTCATAAGAAAGAAGAAGAACTCACGCAACTTTCTTAGGAAGCACTTTTTTGATTTAGGTCCTTGTTATCGATTTATTGATCAAAATAAAAAATTTGAAAAATAGACAAATAAAAACTCCCAACCGCACAATAACAGCCTTTTGGCAACAATAAGGATTGTACAGAGCAAGACAACCAACATCCTCTCATAAAAACCGCACAAAAATAGTAGACCGTTTTTAATTGGTGGCAGAAACGGAACCAGTTCCCAGCGCCATCTGCTTCAACCGCGCGGAAATCGGTGAAAACAACAGAGTACTTTTTTTAATTCTTGGATTACTGATGACAAAATTAATTCAAAATTCTATTTATTAAAAAATAATAATAAGCGTCGGTGGCGCGGGAGTGCCACGCGCCGGTAATCATCGGTGGTGCGGGGTGCCAACTGCAATTTAACCCACGGCACCGCGCCAACTATACTTAGAGAACGCGAGTAAATTTTGTTATTCATGTTCATCATCTTATTATTATTATTATTTTTACTTTAAAAATTATAATTGCAATCAATGGCGCACGGCATCGCACCAATTATATTTAGAGAACGTAGGTAAACTTTGTCTGGAGCGCAACTGCACCGCACTAACTATAATTAAACAACGTGGGTTAATTTTGTAATTTAAATTCATCTTCTTCTTATTATTATTTGTTATTTTATCTCGGCAACGGAATGATTATAAACATATGTCATTGCGCAGCTAAAACTATAGTTTATTAGGCTATTTTTCAATTTAATTCAAAAAAAGTGGTAGACTAGCCTTGAAAAATGCTCTAAGAATAGAGCAGGAAAAAGGGGCGATTTTTCCCCGGGCGTATGTTTAGACAGAAAAGATGTGGACTAGTCTGAGATGGACATTATGTGGACTATAGAAAATATGCATTTGGTTTGGCCAGCTGCTCACTAAATAAAGTTTTTTGCGATATGATAATGATTTGTTTATACATTGATCTAATAACACAGCACTTTTGCATTTTTTTTAGCTTGATGAAATGTAAATTGAAAAATTTAAAAAAAAAAAAAAAAAAAAAAAAAAAAAAAAAAAAAAAAAAAAAAAAAAAAAAAAAAAAAAAAAAAAAAAAAAAAAAAAAAAAAAAAAAAAAAAAAAAAAAAAAAAAAAAAAAAAAAAAAAAAAAAAAAAACAAAAAAAAAAAAAAAAAAAAAAAAAAAAAAAAAAAAAAAAAAAAAAAAAAAAAAAAAAAAAAAAAAAAAAAAAAAAAAACAAACCAAAAAAAAAAAAAAAAAAAAAAAAAAAAAAAAAAAAAAAAAAAAAAAAAAATAGTCACAATAATTTTTGAAAATCAAAAATCACGCGTTGGATGTGCGCCCCCAAATCTTCCGCCAAATTGCCGCCAAACCGCCGCCAAACAGCCGCCATTTAGGAACTATGGCGTTAAAATGAAAAAAACTATAATAAGACGGTTTTAACTTAAAAATAGTTTATTTTTCTAACTTTAAAATTTACAAAAAATGTGTTATAAATATAAACTCGTCTTTCACCTCTACTTTTTTAAGGTTAAAATAATCGAAGCGTTACTAAGACTAAGCAAAGCCTAAAAACAACCTAAACTTTCTTCGCGCAGTTATTTGTTAAAGTCTAGATTGTTTTTAAGGCTTCACTTAGGCTTAGGAACGCATAGGCTTAACCTTAAAAAAAAGTCGTGTAAACCCAAGGTAGTCTATTATGTGCGCTGAAAAGTTCGCGCGGCACGAGTTGAAAGTTGATAACTGCTTTTAGATTGATAGCTTTGCTGCTGGAGCAAAATGCCCCACGGCGCAATAGGCTATAGTCTGCTTAGCTACTTTCTAAAAAAGAGAATCTCCGTGAAGAAAAACAACTCGGTTTTGTTTTCAATTTTTTCATAGAATAAAAAAAGGTTAACAGTTTTTGTACTATAAAATATTGTTTAAAGATGTAAATATGAGATTAACATTATTTAATTACATATAACTGAGTTAAAACCTTAGTTTTAAAATGGCGGCGGTTTGGCGGCAGTTTAACGGCAGATTTGGCGCGGCACATTCAACACGAAATTTAAAAATCTTGTAAAAAAGGATGTAAGAAATAACTATAAAGTTTTTTTTTCCAGCTAATATTAAAATTTTATTCATAAAGGTGCTTTATTAATGTTATAAAATCCTGATTTTTCAAAATTGAATTATCCTCTCTCTGATTTGCCAATAAAAAATAATTGGTATTTAATAATTCAAAGACACTATTATTTTAAATCTGCATACTGCAATTTTAATCTTCGACGTAATGGGTGAAAATAAATGTTGTAAAATTGTAAAATTGCTAAAGTTTACTAATTTTGCTAAAACCCTACAGTGCTTGGAATAGAGCCGAAAAATTTATCTTGTTGCTTTACATGACACATACTTGTTTTATGTGATAAATTATTGTATTTGTATTGTAGGATTTTTAAATGACGCCAAAGATAATAAATTAGTTGAGAGATAAAAATCTAAAACTATAAAAATCTTATAACAGAAATAATAGAAACATGTACAAAAAAACTGGCGTGTTTCAATTTTTTATTTTAAAAGGTTTTAACTAAAATTAGTATGATAATAATTTTGTTTCCCTAGCACACGCATATAATATGCATTTTGAACTAAACAAAAACCTTCATGAATTTACCAAAGTTTTGTCCTCCTTTCCGTTTTTTTTGTTTGTTTTTAAATATATTTGGAATTTGCGGTTAGAATAAATTAGTGATTAGATAGTACATTGATTTTGGGTTTTCGGGCAGCTTTTTTTGCATAAAATCTAAAAATTAAAGCCAAAAAACTCTATAGCAAAGTTTTAATCTAAATAAAAATTGCAAATAATTTTTCATTATATACCAGTTTTTCAATATATTTACCAAAAGTGATTTTTTATTTCAATTTTAAATCCAGTTGTTTTATTGTTTTATGTGAGCGGTTTTATTTAAATATACATTTGAACACATTTTGTTTTAATATTTTGTTTCAAATGTCCAAAAAATTCCCTTGATGTCATACATTTTTAAAGCTAAAGAAATATACTTACATGCAACCGACTGCAGAGAAAATTTAATTAGGAGAAAATACCAAACTTAAGCAAAAAAGTTTTTAGTTAAATGATTTTTATTAGTAGTGGGCAGTTCTGGTTCCGGGTTCCGAATGTTCAGAGAAAAATTTGGAGTTCCGGTTCCTATTTTTAGAAATCCCCGATTCCGGTTCTAATTCAGATTCCGGTGTTCCGGAGGTTCTGCTGTGAAATGGGCAGTTCCGGTTTTGGGTTCCACATGTTTCGGGAAAAATTTGAAATTTCCGTTCCAGTTATTCCGGTTCCTGTTACTATTCCAGGTTTTTGTAAAATCTCAATTCAGTACTGGTTCCGGTTCAGGTGTTCTGGAGGTCCTTCCGGTTCCGCCCCTCACTAATTTTTATGCCTATAAAACCTGATTTCAGTTTGCTAATTTGTTTTTAAAATATGCTTGGATTTAATTTATATTTTGCTTATTTTATAATATAAAAGTAGAAAAAAAAATTTCGACACTACGTTATCAATTTTTTATGTTAAAAATAAATTAAAAATCATACTTATTTATAATGCAGAATTTTTTGTGTTAAAGTTAAAAAAAAAACAGTTAAAATTTTTTTTTATTGTGGTGCAAATTTATCTGCGTTAAAAAATAACCAATTTTGTTCCAGGATCTTCTCAAGGTTTAAAAATGTGGCTTAAAAACGACCCAAAAGAGATACCTCCTAATCTACTTTGGAATTTGAATTCGATAATGATGGAGTTGCAATTAGTATCAACTTTTACCCTCATAGGCTTGAACTTCCAAGTAATTGTGGAATCTGGAAAACATGGGTAGTTATTTATTTCTAATAACCATATTTTTATCGCTATCGTTGCAATATGTTGAATTAAAGCATGCAATTATATTTTAAAAGGCAAATTAACACAATAGGTCTACAATTCATTGAATTATAACCAATACAAGACTGGGCTGGGCATACTGGTATAGTATCTTTGGGGCCTATGGGAAGGACTGATAAATTTATTTTAGCAGGTAAAATAGCTATTAAAAATTTTTATTTGTTAGTGGTTAAATATAGGAAAACGAATAGTATTAATTTTTCCTAGGTTTTAAAAGTTTACCTAGTTTACCTAGTTATTTTTCTTTACCTAGTAATTTTTTCTTGTTTGTTTAAATAAAAAATAGCACCATTCTATTGTGCATATTGTCAGTTGAAGGAAATGGTGTAGAATTTATTTCAAACCGACCTGTTTCGGACTAATTCCTTTGTCCCTTTTCATGGCTATTTTACATTTGTTAGGATCGAAGAACCTAATTTAAATAAACTAAAGAATATAATTTTAATTTTAAATTGACTAGTAATCATATATTTTAATTTTAAATTGACTAGTAAAAATAATTAAAATTTAAATCAGGGGTGGTATGCTGAAGGTTTAATCCGACTTAAAATTAATCTGAGATTAGCAATTGTCGACACACAGTAAACATACTAACAGTATTGATTGAATAATCTAAGTTAACGGAGTTAATAGATTTAATCTAAGATTAAATTGTCATTAATCCAAGATTAGCGGGAAAAACCCGCAAATTTTTAATCCACCTCCAGAGGTGGTTTAAAAATTTGCATAAATTCTCAATTTAACCTCAAGTTAGTTACGATTTAATCTGAGATTAAGCCTAATCTCAGATTAAATTCGTTAAATTAGATTATCTAATCGATACTGCTAGTATGCTTACTGTGTGTCGACAATCGCTAATCTCAGATTAACTTTAAGTCGGATTAAACTTTCAGCATAGGACCCCAGGTTAGTTTAAGCCCTCGAAACAAATGTTAACGGCGCTTACCGGGAGAAAGATAAAACCATACACAAGTAAATAAAATAAAACAAAAAATTAGTAATGCATATTTATATATAGCATTAATTTGTAAATTTTCTCAAACGTTGAAATTTTTCACGGAAACCTTTATTTGGATTAATTTTTAAAATATTTGTTACATTTATGAGTTATATTTTAAAATTGTTTATAATTCAAGTTATTAATGTTGTTTTTGCTAATTAAATTAAGGAAAACATTTATAAAAAAATTAATTTTGTTAATTTTATAATTGTTTTTAGAAAATTTTTTAGAAAAAGCTTTAAAAAGATTTTTTAAAAGCTTGTTTTTAGAAATTTTCACACAAATATGCTACAGGCTATTTTGTATTTTTTTTTCTTAACAAGACTAAAACACATAGTTAAATATTACGAAGTCTATTTTGCATATCTAAAAATTAGAAGAGTATAGTTGTAACTAACGGTAAGAGATCGATTAATTGACTTTGCAAACGCTTTTTTAAAAATAGCTTCTTTAAAATTACAATGAAAACTTCATGAATTTTAAATTTTATTAATTTTTAAATTTTTGAACTCTGGTTTTCGTGTTTCTTTATATTTGGGGGTAATTTATCTATTTTGTGATTTACAATGTAGTTGCGTATTTTGTTATGCCTCCAATCAGCTGCGTGTTGGTAACTACGTGCTTTGACAGCATTTATTGTTTCACCAATATATCGCGCTTCACATGAGCAGGTAACAGAATAAATACAATTTGATGTTTCATTAAACGGTAGTGGTGTTTTTGCTTTGTCAAGATTGTAGACGTAATGATGGTACTTGAGCAGTGTCTCCAATAAATATTAAAGTCTCCTGCGAATTCGGTAAAAACTTTTTGGTAGTGTTGGATAGTAAGGAATAAAGAGAAAAATAATTTTCGATTTTTGTTGTACTGCATAGTCTTTAGATGAAAATTAAAACGATGAAATTAATAAATGGTGAGAACTTTTCCCATTTAAGAATGTTATGGAACTTTCGGCGCAAGAAAATAGTCTCTGGCGAAAATCTTAGCACTTCGCAAATAAGCTGCTGTGTAAGAATAGTTTGTTTTTTTATTTCAGAATTGACTGAGTTTCCATCACTGCTTCTACATCTTCGTCTGACGGAGGGTTCACAACATTCTCAATGAAAAATTTTTCCAGGTCCGATTTGTTATTTTTCCAATTTTTTTAATAAGATCATAACCATTTTTTACCTCCGATGGGTTTTTGGAAGTTAAATAAGGTACCAGAATTTTCATTGTTTAAACGGCCTCATGGAAAGAAGAATTTATATAGAGTCATCATTACATAATTCAGTAAACAATTTTCCCACTTGATCTTAAACTCTTCGCTGATATCTTTAGCAGTATTATATTAAATGTATAAACGCGTCAGTTTTCTTGTTTTATCTCGATTTTGTTCAATCAATACCTCAGAAAGAACAAATATCTAAAGCAAGAAATTGTTTTTTAAAGGCAAATTTTGTGGGAGTGTAATGATAATCTGAGGTTGACTGAGTTGCAGCTTGGTGTGGATTCTCGTCGCCCTATTTTTGTTGAAGTTGCATTTTTTAATGTTTCTTTTTTGAAAATCGTTGTGTAGTTTTATGAATAATGTTTGTCCTATCATTATTCCTTGTGGGGGTAATTTACAATTTTTAAAATATTTTTCTTAATTTGATTTATTTCCATGTTAAAACAATGGTGGGGATGATATTATTCTTAAAACCAAGTTCTGATTGTTCTCGTTTTAGTAGTCATGAAATGGTTAATATTGGACAATTAAAATAATTTTCTGAGTGGTTGTTTATTTGGGCGACTGAAAAAGAAAATTGTTGTTTATCGATGAATTCAACATCCAGAAAGATTGATTTTCGTTTCCTTTTTTGATTGTGAAATTATATTTGGATAAAAACTATTACTATAATTAAAAACTTATTCAAACTTTTGTTGACTATGAGCCCAAACTAGAAATATGTCGTGTGTGTTATCTGTAGACAAAGCAAAGTGGCTTTTTAAGGAAAAGAGGTTCGTTCGATTCGTCTCTCTTCTATCAACAGAAAAAGTAATCCGGCGACAGTGAGAGTTTCATTCGGTAGGCCGGAAATGTTAGCAGTGTTAAAAAAAGAAATAGGTCTGCGAAATCTCAGAGTCTTTGAAGGGTGCGTAGTAGTCGGTTTTCGCTGGGTTCACAAATTGTACCAATTTTTATCACCCTGCTTCTACAGTCTCGTCCGACGGAAACCTTCGCGAATAAGTCACAACATTTAATGAAAACATTTGATAAATAGGCGTGATTTTTATTTTTCTTCCAATTTTTTCAATAAGATCATAAATATTTTGTACATATGTTGGTTTTGAAGTTAAAATAATGTAATCAGAATTCTTTCCGATTTTGCAACATCATAAAAAACCGTTAATGCAGCACACCATCCGGTCTAAGAGGATTAGGTTTTTGTAGTTTTTTAATTTATAATCATCTTGGGTTTTACCCGAAGAACTTTAAAAGTTTTTTATAGTCTTCGCTATAAAAAAACTTGTATTGAAGTATAATTTAAATAATATGGGAGAAACAGTCTCACCCCAATGTAATGATGACTCATAAGTAATTCTTCCTTCCCATAAGGGGCAACAAAAGGAACCGTTTTAGACTGTTTATTATGCCGAAAAAGCCTATAACCTAATAAATGACGATTCAACTAGTTCAATAAAAGTCAATTTCCAAAGCCTGGTCTAAACTGCAGTGGGTCGTCCATTAAATTTAACAAAAATTGAGGCTTTTGTTACAAACAGTGTGGCATTAAATGCTTTGTTGAAACACTATTAAAATCCTTCCCATAGTACCAGCAAAGACAATAAAAAACTTTCCAGTTTTTCTAGCAAGTTTTCCAAGATGGCATGGATTACCAAAACTACACTGACCTAATATCCCTTTTAAATATGTATAAATTCTGAATTTACATTATTTATTATAATGTGCAAAATCTCATCTGAAGAAATTCTGGCTTGTCATTGAACTTCAAAACCATCATATGTAAAAAAGAATGGACGATTTTTATTAAAAAATTGGAAGAAATACAAATCAAGCTTACTTATTGAATGTTTTCATTAGATGTTGTGAGCTTATTCAATAAAAGTAGGTTTGTTTAGACGAGCTGTAGAAGCAGTGATGAAACTCTTCGATTTGATGAAAATTCTAGCGAAAAACGAATGACTCTTAATACCAGCAGCTATTCAAAAGACTCTTAAAATTTTGCTACTCATAGACGTATTTCCTTTTTGACACAGAAGTTTGCGACCAGTATTTTTGTTACCAACAATCTTTTTATAAAGACTGGTTAAACAATAAATTAAGGCATTATTAAAATTAAAAAAATCAATAAAAACTTTAAGGTGGCAGCGAGAAAAACTGAAAATAGTAAATTTATTTAACAAAATTTTAACTCCAAAATAGCAATCGGTTTAGAAAAATTTCTCTTAATTTGCACCAACCCCCCAAAAGTCCTCCTGTTTTAATATTTGTTTTTTTATTGAGCTACTGCCTTAAAATATTGAACAAAAAAATCAACAGTAAACAAGAGCTGACGCATTCAGATTGTTGCCTTGCAATTTTCCTGTTAATGCCGCTAATCTTAAAGTGTATACTTTGCACAAAAATATTTAAGCAGATTTGGGAGAACCAATCTTCTTACTGAATTATGTAAGGATTACTCATAAAAAGTTCTTCAAAAATTTCAAAAAGAGGGAAATACCCCAAATTTTACACTGTTGATTACGCCAAAAAACCTATGTTTTCTGGACCGATTTGACCTACAGTAAATACTCTTCAGCCGCCAACCGCTGGCCGCTATCCATTAGTTCTAACAAAAATGAGGCTTTCCTTTACAAAACAGCTGTAGACACTTAAATGCTTTATTGAAACAGTTATTAAAATGAATACAAACCAGCAAAAATACTATAAAAAACTTTCCAGTTCTTAAGGTAAAATTCCAAGATGGTATGGATTACCAAAACAACACAAAACTAATATTCTCTTAGTACCCATTAACATTTTAGTTTTAATTTTTTAATGCTAACCCCATCTAAAAATTAATTTATTATCAAAATATTACTAATTGTTATTTGAAAAATTGGAAGAAAATACACAACAACCTATTATCAAATGTTTTTTATTAGATGTTGTGAGCTTATTCATAAAAGAGTTTTGTCTATACTAAAAGTGCAAGCCATTTATTTTGTACTAAATTTTACGCAACTAACCAAAAACGTAATAGCAACTATTTGAAGACTCTTAAGATTTTTGCCGCCATACACGACTCTTTTCCTTTTTGACACAGGTCTTGCACTATAATTCTGGCTATCAACGGGAAAATAAAACTTTATTATTAGCAAAATCGATTTTTGTCCAACAATACAAGAACAAATCAAATCTTTTCCCTTAACTTCCTTTCATATATATACATGGGACGGACATATTTCCAGTTTGGGCTCATAGTCAACAAAAGTTCTACAATTTTTTGATTATAATAGCTTTCATTCAACATAAAAAAATTTATAGAAAAAGAAACGAAACGAATATTACCCTCCAAATGTAAAAAATTTCATTTATATTTTTTCAGTGCACCAAAAAAACACCATTCAGAAATAATTTAAATTATCAAACCATTCATGTTCTACTAAAACGGGATTAAGGTCATAGTTTTCATTAATCCCGTTTTAGTAGACATGAATGGTTTGCAATAATTAAATTATTTTCTAATGGTTGTTTTTTGTATTAAAAAAAGGAGTTGCTTCTTGTAAATGAATTTTTACATTTAGAAAAGGGTATATTGGATTTTGGTTTTCTTTTTTATCGTGAATTTTATATTTGGATGAAAGCTATTACTATAATCAAAAAATTGTTCAAACTTTTGTTGACTATGAGCCCTAACTAAAAATATGTTGTCCACGTATCTGTAGCATATGAAAGGAAGTGCCTTTTTAGGGAAAAGAGGTTTATTTGATTTGTTCTTCTATTTGAAAAGATAATAAATTTGCTAATAATAGTGAGAGTTTATTTCCCATTGATAGGCGGAATGCTGGTGGCAAACTTCTGTGTCAAAAAGGAAATACGTCTATGAGTAGCAAAATTTTTTGCTGCTGGTGTGTGTTTTGCTGATTTTTGTGATGGTTCTATCGCTTCTGCTTCGTCTGGATTTGTGATGTAATATTTGATATGGCTCGGTTCGATTTCTTAATTTTTAATAGATCATAATGATTAGATATGATGGTTTTGAAGTTATGGTAGCAGAATTTTTTAGATGAGTTTGCAATTAAATAAATGAAAATGTTATGCAGGATATATTATTTAATGATATTGGTTCTGTAGTTCTGGTAAATTGATAATTTGCATTTCGACGAAGTTCATAGTTTTGCGGTTAATTGAAGATTTTAATATGTTTATAAAGCATTTAAGTGGGAAAATGACTGTTTGTAAAGGAAAGCTCAATTTTTGTTAAAGCTAATGGATGACCACAGCGGTTGACAGGCTCGTGAAGAGTGACGTTGCTGAAGGTTGAATCGTTATTTATTAGGACATAGGTTTTTTGGCATAATGAAGTGTGTAAAACGGCTATTTTTCTCTTTTATTTAATAGGAAGAATTTTTATAGTAATCTTACATAATTAGAAAGATTGTCAATATGAAATTTTGTGATACACTTTTAAGATTAGAGACAGGAATTGGCAACGATCTGAATGCGTCAGCTCTTGTTTTATCTCACTCTGTTTATCTTTAAGGCAGTAGCCTCATAGAAACAAAATCTAAAACAGGAGGACTTTTGGGGGTTGGCGCAAATTTAAGGAATTTTTTCTAAACCGATTGCTTATTTGGAGTTAAAATTTTGTTAAATAAATTTACTATTTTTGGGTTTGCTTCGCTGCCACCTGATAACCTTTTTGATTTAAAGTTTTTATTAAATTTTTCAATTTGATAATGTCTAATTTATTGTTTAACCAGTCTTTATAAAAAGATTGTCCTTGTAGTGGCTGAATGCTGGTGGCAAACTTCGTGTCAAAAGGAGTATGTTGTACTTAGTAATAAAATTTTAAGAGTCTTTGAATAGCTGCTGGTGTAAGAGTAGTTCGTTCGCTTAGATTTTCATCAGAATCGAAGAGTTTCATCACTGCTTCTACAGCTTCGTCTGACGGAACCTTTGTGAATAAGCTCACAACATCTAATGAAAACATTCAATAAGTAAGCTTGATTTGTATTTCTTCCAATTTTTTAATAAAATCATAACTATTTTTTACATATGATGGTTTTGAAGTTAAATAAGGTACCAGAATTTCTTTCAGATGAGTTTGCACATTATCATAAATAATGTTAATGCAGGATTCTATTGGTCTAAAAGGGATATTAGGTTGGTGTAGTTTTGGTAATCCATGCCATCTTGGAATTTTACCTGAAGAACTGGAAAGTTTTTTATTGTCTTTGCTGGTTATATCGGAAGATTTTAATAACTGTTTCAACAAAGCATTTAAGTGTCCACACTGTTTGTTAACAAAAGCCTCAATTTTTGTTAAAGTTAATGGATGACCACTGCGGTTGACAGGCTTTGGAAGAGTGACTTTTATTGAACTAAGTTGAATCGTCATTTATTAGGTTATAGGCTTTTTCGGCATAATCGACAGTCTTTAAAACGGTTACTTTTCCTCCCTTATCGGAAGGAAGAATTCTTATAGAGTCATCATTACATAATTCAGTAAGAGCTTGTTTCTCCGATCTTCTTAAATTATACTTCAATACAAGTTTTTTTATAGCAAAGACTATAAAAAACTTTAAAGTTCTTCAGGTAAAATTCCAAGATGGTATAGATTAAAAAAACTACAAAAACCTAATATCCCTCTTAGACCAATAGTATACTGCATTAACATTTTTTATGATAATGTGCAAACTCATCTGAAAGAAATTCTGGTACATTATTTAACTTCAAAACCAACATATGTACAAAATATTTATGATCTTATAAAAAATTGGAAGAAATAAAAATCACGCCTATTTATCAAATGTTTTCATTAAATGTTGTGAGCTTATTCACAAAGGTTCCGTCAGACAAAGCTGTAGAAGCAGTGATAAAAATCATCGATTCTGATGAAAATCTAAGCGAACCAACTACTCTTACACCAGTAGCTATTCAAAGACTCTTAAGATTTTGCTGCTCACAGACCTATTTCTTTTTTGACACAGAAGTTTACCTCCAGCATTCCGGCCTACCAATGGGAAATAAACTCTCACCATTATTAGCAGATTTATTTCTGTTTAAAATAGAAGAACAAATCAAATCAAACCTCTTTTCCTTTAAAAAGCCACTTCCTTTCATATACTACAGATACATGCACAACATATTTCTAGTTTGGGCTCATAGTCAACAAAAGTTTGAACAATTTTTTGATTATAGTAATAGTTTTTATCCAAATATAAAATTCACAATAGAAATGGAAACGAAAATGCAATATTACCCTTTCTGGATGTTAAATTCATCGATAAAACAACAATTTTCTTTTTTCAGTGCACCAAATAAACAACCACTCAGAAAATTATTTAAATCTCAAATATAACCATTCCATGACTACTAAAACGGGATTAATCAGAACTATGACCTTAAGAGCATTAAGAATATCATCCCCACAATATTTTAACATGGAAATAAATCAAATTAAGAAAATATTTTTAAATTGTAATTACCCACAAGGAATGATAAACAATATTATTCATAAAACTACACAACGATTTCAAAAAGAAACATTAGAAAAATCCCAACTTCAACAAATAAGCAACAATCCACACCAAGCTGCAACTCAGTCAACCTCAGATTATCATTACACTCCCACAAAATTTCCTTAAAAACAATTTCTTGCTTTAGATATTTGTTCTTTTATTGAGGCTAGTGCCTTAAAGATTGAACAAAATCAAGATAAAACAAGAACTGACGCGTTTAGATCGTTGCTAATTCTAATCTGATAATACTGCTAATCTTAAAAGAGTATCACAAAATTTAAGTAGATCGGAAAACCAAGCTCTTACTGAATTATGTAATGATGACTCTATATAAATTCTTCTTTCCCATAAGGGAGGAAAAGTAGCCGTTTAAACAATGAAAGAAATTCTGGTACCTTATTTAACTTCAAAACCATCAGAGGTAAAAAATGGTTATGATCTTATTAAAAAATTGGAAAAATAACAAATCAAGCCTACTTATCGAATGTTTTCATTAGATGTTGTGAGCTAATTCACAAAGGTTCCGTCAGACGAAGATGTAGAAGCAGTGATGAAACTCATCGATTCTGATAAAAATATAAGCGAACGAACTATTCTTACACCAGCAGCTATTCAAATACTTAAGATTTTGCTGCTCACAGACCTATTTCTTTTTTGACACAAAAGTTTACCATTAACATTCTGGCCTACCAATGGGAAATAAACTCTCACCATTATTAATTTCATCGTTTTAATTTTCATCTAAAGACTATGCAGTACAACAAAATCAAAAATTATTTCTCTTTATTCCTTACTATCCAACACTACCAGAAAGTTTTTACCGAATTCGCAGAGACTTTAATATTTATTGAAGACACTGCTCAGTACCATCATTACGTCTAAAACTTGACAAAGCAAAAACACCACTACCGTTTAATGAAACATCAAATTGTATTTATTCTGTTACCTGCTCATGTGGAGCGCGATATTTTGGTGAAACAATAAATGCTGTCAAAGCACGTATTTACCAACACGCAGCTGATTGGAGGCATAACAAAATACGCAACTACATTGTAAATCACAAAATAGATAAATTACCCCCAAATATAAAGAAACACGAACCAGAGTTCAGAAATTTTAAAATTAATGAATTTAAAATTCATGAAGTTTTCATTGTAAGTTTAAAGAAGCTATTTTTACAAAAGCGTTTGCAAAGTCAATTAATCGATCTCTTACCGTTTCTTACAACTATGCTCTTCTAATTTTAGATAGACTTCGTAATATTTAACTATGTGTTTTAGTCTTTTTAAGAAAAAAATACAAAATAGCCTGTAGCATATTTGTGTAAAAATTTCTAAAAACAGACTTTTAAAAAATCTTTTTAAAGCTTTTTCTAAAAATTTTTCTAAAAACAATTATAAAATTAACAAAATTAATTTTTTTATAAATGTTTTCCTTAATTTAATTAGCAAACACAACATTAATAACTTGAATTATAAACAATTTTAAAATATAACTCATAAATGTAACAAATATTTTAAAAATTAATCCAAATAAAGGTTTCCGTGAAAAATTTCAACGTTTGAGAAAATTTACAAATTAATGCTATATATAAATATGCATTACTAATTTTTTGTTTTATTTTATTTTCTTGTGTACGGTTTTATCTTTCTCCAGGTAAGCGCCGTTAACATTTGTTTCGAGGGCTTAAACTAACCTGGGGTCCTATGCTGAAGGTTTAATCCGACTTAAAGTTAATCTGAGATTAGCGATTGTCGACACACAGTAAGCATACTAGCAGTATCGATTAGATAATCTAATTTAACGAATTTAATCTGAGATTAGGCTTAATCTCAGATTAAATCGCCACTAACTTGAGGTTAAATTGAGAATTTATGCAAATTTTTAAACCACCTCTGGAGGTGGATTAAAAATTTGCGGGTTTTTCCCGCTAATCTTGGATTAATGACAATTTAATCTTAGATTAAATCTATTAACTCCGTTAACTTAGATTATTCAATCAATACTGTTAGTATGTTTACTGTGTGTCGACAATTGCTAATCTCAGATTAATTTTAAGTCGGATTAAACCTTCAGCATACCACCCCTGATTTAAATTTTAATTATTTTTACTAGTCAATTTAAAATTAAAATATATGATTACTAGTCAATTTAAAATTAAAATTATATTCTTTAGTTTATTTAAATTAGGTTCTTCGATCCTAACAAATGTAAAATAGCCATGAAAAGGGACAAAGGAATTAGTCCGAAACAGGTCGGTTTGAAATAAAATTTACACCATTTCCTTCAACTACAATATACGCAATCAGAATGGTGCTATTTTTTATTTAAACAAACAAGGAAAAAATTACTAGGTAAAGAAAAATAACTAGGTAAACTAGGTAAACTTTTAAAACCTAGGAAAAATTAATACTATTCGTTTTCCTATATTTAACCACTAACAAATAAAAATTTTTAATAGCTATTTTACCTGCTAAAATAAATTTATCAGTCCTTCCCATAGGCCCCAAAGATACTATACCAGTATGCCCAGCCCAGTCTTGTATTGGTTATAATTCAATGAATTGTAGACCTATTGTGTTAATTTGCCTTTTAAAATGTAATTGCATGCTTTAATTCAACATATTGCAACGATAGCGATAAAAATATGGTTATTAGAAATAAATAACTACCCATGTTTTCCAGATTCCACAATTACTGGAAGTTCAAACCTATGAGGGTCAAAGTTGATACTAATTGCAACTCCATCATTTAAATACGAATTCCAAAGTAGATTAGGAGGTATCTCTTTTGGGTCGTTTTTAAGCCACATTTTTAAACCTTGAGAAGATCCTGGAACAAAATTGGTTATTTTTTAACGCAGATAAATTTGCACCACAATAAAAAAAAATTTTAACTGTTTTTTTTTTAACTTTAACACAAAAAATTCTGCATTATAAATAAGTATGATTTTTAATTTATTTTTAACATAAAAAATTGATAACGTAGTGTCGAAATTTTTTTTCTACTTTTATATTATAAAATAAGCAAAATATAAATTAAATCCAAGCATATTTTAAAAACAAATTAGCAAACTGAAATCAGGTTTTATAGGCATAAAAATTAGTGAGGGGCGGAACTGCAGGACCTCCAGAACACCTGAACCGGAACCAGTACTGAATTGAGATTTTACAAAAACCTGGAATAGTAACAGGAACCGGAATAACTGGAACGGAAATTTCAAATTTTTCCCGAAACATGTGGAACCCAAAACCGAAACTGCCCATTTCACAGCAGAACCTCCGGAACACCGGAATCTGAATTAGAACCGGAATCTGGGATTTCTAAAAATAGGAACCGGAACTCCAAATTTTTCTCTGAACATTCGGAACCCGGAACCAGAACTGCCCACTACTAATAAAAATCATTTAACTAAAAACTTTTTTGCTTAAGTTTGGTATTTTCTCCTAATTAAATTTTCTCTGCAGTCGGTTGCATGTAAGTATATTTCTTTAGCTTTAAAAATGTATTATAACATAAGGAATTTTTTGGACATTTGAAACAAAATATTAAAACAAAATGTGTTCAAATGTATATTTAAATAAAACCGCTCACATAAAACAATAAAACAACTGGATTTAAAATTGAAATAAAAAATCACTTTTGGTAAATATATTGAAAAACTGGTATATAATGAAAAATTATTTGCAATTTTTATTTAGATTAAAACTTTGCTATCGAGTTTTTGGCTTTAATTTTTAGATTTTATGCAAAAAAAGCTGCCCGAAAACCCAAAATCAATGTACTATCTAATCACTAATTTATTCTAACCGCAAATTCCAAATATATTTAAAAACAAACAAAAAAAACGGAAAGGAGGACAAAACTTTGGTAAATTCATGAAGGTTTTTGTTTAGTTCAAAATGCATATTATATGCGTGTGCTGGGAAACAAAATTATTATCATACTAATTTTAGTTAAAACCTTTTAAAATCAAAAATGAAACACGCCAGTTTTTTTGTACATGTTTCTATTATTTCTGTTATAAGATTTTTATAGTTTTAGATTTTTATCTCTCAACTAATTTATTATCTTTGGGTCATTTAAAAATCCTACAATACAAATACAATAATTTATCACATAAAACAAGTATGTGTATGTAAAGCAACAAGATAAATTTTTCGGCTCTATTCCAAGCACTGTAGGGTTTTAGCAAAATTAGTAAACTTTAGCAATTTTACAATTTTACAACATTTATTTTCACCCATTACGTCGAAGATTAAAATTGCAGTATGCAGATTTAAAATAATAGTGTCTTTGAATTATTAATACCAATTATTTTTTATTGGCAAATAAGAAAGATATCTCAATTTTGAAAAATCAGGATTTTATAACATTAATAAAGCACCTTTATGAATAAAATTTTAATATTAGCTGGAAAAAAAAACTTTATAGTTATTTCTTACATACCTTTTTACAGATTTTTGAGCGTGTTGAATGTGCCGCGCCAAATCTGCCGTTAAACTGCCGCCAAACCGCCGCCATTTTAAAACTAAGGTTTTAACTCAGTTATATGTAATTAAATAATGTTAATCTCATATTTACATCTTTAAACAATATTTTATAGTACAAAAACTGTTAACCTTTTTTTATTCTATGAAAAAATTGAAAACAAAACCGAGTTGTTTTTCTTCACGGAGATTCTCTTTTTTAGAAAGTAGCTAAGCAGACTATAGCCTATTGCGCCGTGGGGCATTTTGCTCCAGCAGCAAAGCTATCAATCTAAAAGCAGTTATCAATTTTCAGCTCGTGCCGCGCGAACTTTTCAGCGCGCATAATAGACTACCTTGGGTTTACTCGACTTTTTTTAAGGTTAAGCCTATGCGTTCCTAAGCCTAAGTGAAGCCTTAAAAACAATCTAGACTTTAACAAATAACTGCGCGAAGAAAGTTTAGGTTGTTTTTAGGCTTTGCTTAGTCTTAGTAACGCTTAAACGTAACCTTAAAAAAGTCGAGTAAAAGCGAGTTTATATTTATAACACATTTTTGTAAATTTTAAAGTTAGAAAAATAAACTATGTTAAAACCGTCTTATTATAGTTTTTTTCATTTTAACGCCATAGTTCCTAAATGGCGGCTGTTTGGCGGCGGTTTGGCGGCAATTTGGCGGAAGATTTGGGGGCGCACATCCAACGCGTGATTTTTGATTTTCAAAAATTATTGTGAGCATGATTTTTTTAATCAGCATTTCATCAGACAAAGATTATAACTAGCCTTGAAAAATGCTCTAAGAATAGAGCAGGAAAAAGGGGCGATTTTTCCCCGGGCGTATGTTTAGACAGAAAAGATGTGGACTAGTCTGAGATGGACATTATGTGGACTATAGGAAATATGCATTTGGTTTGGCCAGCTGCTCACTAAATAAAAATTTCTGCGATATGATGATGATTTGTTTTATACATTGATCTCAATTACACAGCACTTTTGCATTTTTTTTTAGCTTGATGAAATGTCAATTGAAAAAATTAGATACTCACAGCAATCTTTGACAAGCGCGACCTCGCCACTTTTTTTCAATTCTTGAAGGTTATATTTGTATGTGTAAGAAACAACTATAAATTTGAAAAAGTGGCGATTTCCCTTTTGTCAAAGATTGCTTGTGATTATAATTTTTTCAATTGACATTTCATCAAACTAAAAAAAATGCAAAAGTGCTGTGATTAGAATCAATGTATAAACAAATCAGTATCATATCGCAGAAATTTTTTATTTAGTGAGCAACTGGCCAAACTCAAATGCAAATTTTCTATATCCACATTATGTCCATCTCAATAATTAGTCCACATCTCTCTGTCTAAATACACGCCCGGTGAAAAATCGACCCTTTTTCCTGCTATATTATTAGAGCATTTTTTAGAGGCTGAGTCAACCACTTTTTTTGAATTAAATTGAAAAATAGCCTAATAAACTATAGTTTTATCTGCGCAATGACATATGTTTATAATCATTCCGTTGCCGAGATAAAATAACAAATAATAATAAGAAGAAGATGAATTTAAATTACAAAATTAACCCACGTTGTTTAATTATAGTTAGTAGCGGTGCAGTTGGTGCTCCAGACAAAGTTTACCTACGAATTCTCTAAATATAATTGGTGCGATGCCGTGCGCCATTCATTGCAATTATAATTTTTAAAGTAGAAATAATAATAATAATAATAAGATGATGAACATGAATAACAAAATTTACTCGCGTTCTCTAAGTATAGTTGGCGCGGTGCCGTGGGTTAAATTGACAGTGGGCACCCCGCACCACCGCTGAGTACCGGCGCGTGGCACTCCCGCGCCACCGACGCTTATTATTATTTTTTAATAAATAAAATTTTGAATTAATTTTGTCATCAGTAATCCAAGAATTAAAAAAAGTACTCTGTTGTTTTCACCGATTTCCGCGCGGTTGAAGCAGATGGCGCTGGGAACTGGTTCCGTTTCTGCCACCAATTAAAAACGGTCTACTATTTTTGTGCGGTTTTTATGAGAGGATGTTGGTTGTCTGCTCTGTACAATCCTTATTGTTGCCAAAAGACTGTTATTGTGCGGTTGGGAGTTTTTATTTGTCTATTTTTCAATTTTTTTTATTTTGATCAATAAATCGATAACAAGGACCTAAATCAAAAAAGTGCTTCCTAAGAAAGTTGCGTAATTCCTTCTTCTTTCTTATGAGCCCATGTTTATTTTTGATCAATCAGTAACGAATGAGGAATATCGCTTTTAAGGATGGAGCGTTGGAATAAAAATAATAATAATAAAAAGAAGAAGAAGAAGACGAAGGTTCTGAATTTCAAAATTTACCCACGTTCTATAATAATGGTTGGCGCGGCGCCACGGGGCTAAGTTGCCCCGTGGCGCCACCCATGATAAATTGAAGGGGTCTATATTTTTATGCAGTAAACAACTAAACCAACCATATGATAATTTTCTATAGTCCGCAAAGTGCAATCGCAACCAAGTACGCATCTCTTCTGTCTAAACATTCTGTCTAATACAGATTTTACCTCTGTTTATAAAGGTTATAAAAGGTTATGGAAATAAAAAAAATGTCATTGAAAAGTGATCTATATTAAATAAGTCGGTAATTTTTAACGACTTTAATTAATTATATGTTCACACGTACCTGTGTAATATATTCGAGGTCGTTCATAATCCGTGGGGGGCACAATTGACCAACAGCGTCCATAAATACTAAAAACCTCTGTGGCTTTTGAACAGCAGTCGAACATTTCTGCTTCAAATTTGCAAACATTATGAAAAAACAAGTCACTGCAATCTGGTGAAAGTTTTTGTAAAAGCTCTTTAACATCTCTTATAGCCCCTGGTTGTTTTAAATAATTTTCCCATTCAGCTTTTTGATGATAATAGATTTCCTAAATATACTTTTTTTGAAAGTTATTGTAAACTGATTAAATAAATCTGAAAAATTCAAACCAATGGGTATCTTTAACCAAATTATTAAATTTTTTCTAAAAATTAAATTTTAAGATTGCTTAATATTTCATTAATTAATTTAGCTAAGGTTTTGTTATACATATAACTAAATAAAATTGTGTTTGCATATTTGTTTTTTTTTAAATTGACCCAGTAATAATATTTTTTGTAAAAAAAGTTAAAAATGTTAACAAAACTTCACAAAAAAATATGAAAATTTAGGGAAATAATCATTGTAAAAATTAAATAAAACAAACAAACAATTATCAAAAAGCAGGTAGTTCATAATTTCCGCTGAAAATAAGTTTGAAAAAACAATTATTTATTTTAAAAAGTTGTCATTTTATCTTTTTGTTTCCGTCTGCGAAGTGCATCCAGGAGTTTTTGGAGCCATTAGCAAGAAATTCGCAACCGTAGCAGGGAAAATGCTTACTTGTAGTAAAAAAAATTAGTTCTGTCGATAATCGACACAAAAACTCCGGTTTTTTGATTTAAACTTAATTCTATCGCTCTTTTTAAATGTTTTCTAGAAAGTTCTCAAACGTTCTATTGTTTGGCGAAAGTTTATTTATTGTGCATAAAACAGGATACGCAAAGCCAATGTTATTCAGTACTAATTGAGCAACCAAATTCTACATTTAACAAACAATATTATCACAATGTAGGGTTTCTCAGCCGGTACTCAATCAACGGACTTTCAGTATGCGAGACGTAAGATCTGGCACTTACGTCTTGCATACTGAAGGTCACTGGGTCGAGTTTCGGCTAAGACACACTGCATTGTGATAATATTGTTTCTTAATATTGTTATTCCTAACGTCGTCTAGTTTACATTCGTTAAGAACTTTCTGGAACTTTCTAGGACTATAATTTGTGAATATATAAAATAATAAACACAGTTACTGAAAAATTATTATTATAAATCATTTACTGTTGTTATGATAGTGTCATAAATTCCAAATTATTATTTGAATAAACTCGTATTTTTACTTCCACTGCGTTCAACAATTAAATCAAACTCTGCTTTTGTTGACGCTAAAATTCCCTGACATTTTTGGTTGCAGAACGTAGTTACGGAATTGAAAAAAACTGTTCAATTGTGAAAACAAACGCATTTCAACACCTTTTGTGGTAACATTAATTAAAAAAATGATCTTAGAAAACAAAATTTTGAACTGTTCGAACTGTTAACAGGCTACTAAAAAGATTTTGACTGCAATATTTGCAAAAAATGGTGGTATCGATGGTGTGTCAGTAATAGAATACCCAATCTGATTCCTTATGATTTATATTGATACCTTAAAGAAATCGGTAAATTTCAATGGATGTGTCAAAATTGCTCAGATACCAACATACTTTAGCAATTCATCAAAAACAAAACCGTGGCAACAGCTCAAAAGAACGAATTCCCATGCAACCAAATTGTTGTCCAAATGATTGCAGCCACCGAAAGTAAAAATACCACCAGAAATAAAGATCAAGTCGGAACTCAATCAAAAAAACGTCAAAGCTAAAGCTGTTCCCACCCCAATTTAAGGCGAAGAGTCTCCTGGTCAATCAAGCAATGTTTCCAGTGTTCCAACCGGCACAGTTGATCCAAACTTGATGGCCTTTTATTCAATCAATGAAGAAATCTATGATGAAATTCACTGCGGCAATCACCAAGAAACAGAGTGACGACATGAAATCACTTTTTAAGCAGTAAACTAGTCATCGCCAAACAACTTAATCCAAAATCAAGGAGTTTCTAACAACCAAACGCCAATCCGCGGTAATACAAAACTGCCCAAATTCGAACTGTCTACTTTTATTGGAGGTATGATAAAATGACCCTATTTCTGGGAATCCTTTAACATCAACGTTCCCAGCCAACCAATTCCGGATCATCACATCAAAAAATGGATTATTTGCGGCAAGTTCTGAAAGAGACTGCCTGCAACAAAATCAAAGTACTAAGCCTTGGAACTAATATCTTTAATGAAGCGCTACAAAGTCTACAGTCATTCAAAAAACCGGTATGAAAACCGTAACATTGCAGAAAAAGAATTGGAAAGCAATGAAAACCTTTAAATCACTCAGCTGCCTTCCATAAACACTTCAGCGTGCAGGTTCTGACAATATCCTAATTGTTCAAGACGACTACAATGCAATTTTTGGACTAGAATTCAAAACCATCTTCATGTTTACCATACAAAATTGGGAAAATATTGTGTGTAAACTGGAAAAACGGGACGTGGGTATTCAAACCAACATTCAAATGCTTCAAGTGATCAATTGTTCAACAGTTGAAAATCCAATTAAAAAACTGTGGAATTTTAAATCAATAGGAATCTTGGATAATGCTAACACATTAACCCCAATTGAACAAACTGTGATGCAAACGTTCAACAAAACAATCAAATTCAAAGATGGAGGTTATGAAACTGGGTTTCCTTTGTAGAATCAAGAACACAAAATTTCTTCCAACTACCGCATATGAAAACAACGACTTTACAGCACTGTTCAAATACTGGCCAGCAAAGGAAATGATCGCTTAAAAGATTACGACTATATTAAAAAAGAACAAGTAAATCAGGGAATTGCAGAACAAATTGATACAAGAAACAAGATGGTCTACTTATTTACTACATAGCCCACTTTCCAGTGGTGCGTCAAGACAGTTCAACCACAAAAGTCAGAATTATCTATGACGCAAATGTTTTTAAAAAAAAAAAAAAAATTTTAACGACATACCCTGCATAGTGTTGTAAAATGTTACTTTAAAAATAAAAAATGGCATCAGATAGCGGATATCGGATAGCAAATAGCTGATAACCGTTCACACCAAAATAGCATCAAATAGTGATAGCGGATTACACGTTCACTGTAGAGTAAAAAATGGCATCGGTTAGGGGATATTGGATAGCAGATAGCAGATAACAAGTTCACACCGGAGTAAAAAATGATATTTGATAGCGATTAGCGGATACCAGATAGTGGATAGTAGATAACTTGACCACACCAAAATTGCATGGGATAGCGAAAAGGAGATAGCGGATAACACGTTCACACCAAATTGAAAAATAGCATCAGATAGTGGATAACGCGAGATGTTGCATGCAATAACTCCCTACTGCTGGCAAGCCAAATTAAAGAAATTTTTTTGGTTTTTTTATGTTTTTTTGATTTTACAATAATATTTTAATAAAATTCGATTGTTTAAAATAAAATATTTTGAAGTATTTTGTGAAATTTTTTTTTGGAATTCAGTTTATTTCATCAAAACCAATTGTTTTTAAAAAGGTTACAAAAAGCTACAATGTATTTCTTTAATTTATGTATTGGGTTGGGTCTGAAATGGAAGCGCATTATGAAAGATTAAAATTACAACCTCTAGCTAAGCTTCACAGAACTTACTTACTCAAAAATTTATATGCCAAAGCATTTCTATGCCATAATCATTCCCTGCTCTAATTCGGAAATTTATGGATTGTGTCCTAAACGGAAGAGCATTAAGCAAATTTAAACTTACAACCCCTATAACTTTAGATTGGACAAAGTAATTTGCGCGAAAATTAATATGCCATAACACCTCTATGCCTTAATTCATTGTCAGCTTTTATTGAAAAATTGGTTTTTCACTTTATAAACAATTTAAAAAAGAAAAAATACTAAACAAACGGTAGACCGACCGTTTTCATTGGAAGAGTTATGCCAAGCAAAGCAACTATGGATAAAATTATTGCAAGATCATGCCGTAAAAAAATTTCTTTTTCAGTTAAAAACATAATTCACTATATCCCGCAACTTTTAACAATAGCACAACTATTATTCAATTATAAGTCAACTTTAGGTTAGAGTTCTACTCAAATAGTTTAAACAACATTATCTTACCGAGGTGTTTAAATCTGTGAACTTTGTTGAGGCATCCATATCGTAAACTTCGTCTGCAGATAGAAAAAAATACTGCAGGGAATCTAAATCTTTAACAACTATACAATAAACATCAATTAAAGTTTTTTTTTTAAATTGACATAACGATAAATAAAACAAAATTAAAAATGCCATCTGCTATTACAAAAATTTTTTTTGAGTAAAACTATTATCCTTGATTCTTAACGAGTGGTAAAAATTTATGAGATTTTACAACAAAAAATTTAGATATGTTTACTCAAAATTTAATAATTATTTCCAAATTTAATAAATAAACAGTAAACACTTAGGTTTTTTTGTTTTTCTGGAAAAACTACTCACATAATCAACTGTCAATACAGGTGGGACCCGCTGAGGTACATTACGCCACGCATTATTTACTAGCCAAGCAAATGTCAGAATATAACGACAAAGAAGATTATTTCAATTGATGAGCTTGACTTTTTTAAGTTCGCTTACTTTAAGACTGTTATATTTAGGACATATGTATGTGCAGGTTACATATCCGGTGACAAATATCTTAGTCTTGGGCGTTGCTAACATTCTATATTATGTAAAAACCCGTAAATAAAATGCAATCTAATAACGCTGAAAAATAAGCGTTGTCTTGTCAGAGCCAAACCAAACAGTACATTGTATGTAGTAAAATTCTGTTTTATTAATAAAATTGTTTTAAAATTAAATGTGCTATTGCATGATGAATCCATGGAAGTTGATAAATCTTTTTTATGTAGGCACCGCCATCTTAAGAAATTATCATGGTTGTCCATGAAACGTGGACATATCCAAAAACAAAAAAAACGAAAATTGATTCAAGTCATATTGTTAATTTTTTGGCGTAAAAAACACCGTGAAACATTCATAAATGGATATTAAAATGCAGCTTTCAGAGGAAAAACAGTTTGTTTTTTTCTTTTGCGTTTTTTTAATAAAAAAATATAAAAATCCATTTATCTTAAAAATTTTGTTTTGGTCTTTATTTTCTGGTTTTAAAAAACCTTAAACATAATTTAAGTTATTAAGTATTTAGTATTTGATCCATATTTTATTTTTCAACCGTTTTTTAAGTTATATGCTGCACCCTAATCGGTTTACAATTGTTAAACTTTTGTTTATTCATATTTTCTGCTTGAATAAAGTATTTATGAAAAACATAGCGATTACGAGATACACAATAACTCAAAGTAGTGTTTGTCGATTTTTTTTCTGATTTTAACTTTTAGGTTCAAATTTACAATTAAATAAGATATATAAAAAAATTTCAGATATTTTTTTAAAAAAATTAAATGAAAATAAATTTTCAAATAACCTGCATTTAATCCCACTGCTTCCATTTTTGACTTCAGAACCCTTTGATTACTACATATGGTGACATTTGGAAATAGGGCATATTTACTGTCGTCCTCATACACATTTGTCTGGTAGTGCGGTTCGTCCAAAAAACCTAATTTCATAAACACAAATATTAGAAAATTTCAGAATTTTATCTCGTTATTTGCTGCCCGCTGTATTGTTTTATAAGAATACTTGAATTTACAAAAATTTTTGACGGAATGCCTCAATGTTTAATGCAAAACATCATAAACACAACAATGTGACGTTAATAGTTGCACAAAAAATTTTGCAAAAACTACTTAAAAAAACCATGGTTAAAGGCGACTTAATTGGTTCAAATTTATGTGTTTTGTTGTAATTTGTTCGAGAATAAACAGTTTAACTAACACATAGGATTTAGCGTTCCCGCGTTAAATCTTGTTGTTTAGCATGAAGCGCAACAACAGGTTTTAGAATCGTTTTGTTTATAAAAAAATTCTTTCCACAGATATTTCTTAAAATTATTTTGATCTTTCACCATGCAGTATTCGATTACGCTCCTACTAATTACCAATACTTTTGAGTGATTTAACTTCTGATTTTTGTTTCACTGTTACAATAACAGGTTGATAAACCCCTTATTTTTTATGTTGTGTTTAGGATTAAAAAATAGAATTCTAAAACTTTCGTTTTGATGCAAGTTTTTTGTCCATAGATTTACATGTTTCTCTAAACTGACGCATACTTTAACACGTCTGTAGGATTAAGAACAATCAAAGCAAGTTTGTCGATTTTTGTTTTGTTTTAAATACAGTAAACGGATCAAACAAAGCATTAGTGATTATCCTACTCTCCCCACTTAAGCCTCATACTTTGTTTCAAGTGTTCAAAAACAAAGTCTAAAGAACATTCCAAAATCAAATGTCCAAACGAACAAAGTTTAAAAGACAAACTCCAAAGGTAATTTTTAAACTGTTTGTACTTCGTCCAAAGTGTTGTAAAGATAAAGTCTAAAAGAGATTTGAACAAGCCAAAGTTGTCTTTTGGACAGCTAAAAAATTTAAATATTGTAATTTCCGTTTTGGACAGTTTTTGGCACTTTGGGCTGTCTTTAAAGAAACAGTATATAAAGAAATATTTGTATTTTGCATGAAGGAAAACTTTACAAAATTAGTTAAAAAATTTTTATAATATCCAAAGAAACCTTTAGGTTTTCCAGAAGACAACTTTGGCTTGTACAAATGTCCTTTGGAAAAAGCAAAAGAAAGATTAATTTGTATGTGGACAAGTTTTGTGCTTTGGACTTTGTCTTTTGCCAATTTACTATAGTTCCCATATACGTCTATGCTCCACTTAGGACTAGTTTTTTTAATTAAAGGAGCACTGTCACGTCACAAGTAAAATTTTAATAAAGCCCTGAATGGACTACTTCTTTAATACAAAACTTATTTACATCAAATTTAATATTTTGGCTTCTCCAGAACAATTCTACATTATTTTCGGTTCAGTGACAAAAGAGTTGTATAATCCAGGCGTTATATGAATTTGATTCATGAGAGTGCTCATTACTAAAAGTTACTAAAATACACATTAATTCAAACTGTTTTAATTACAATAT